>VURO01024998.1:7917-26467 GCA_015108175.1 Pelvicachromis taeniatus
CGGATTTACAATTTCTGTCATAGATTCTCTCATCCCTTATTTCTTTTCTGGTCTTTAGGTTGCGCATCTATTTTTTCATGTTTCCCTTCTTTTCGGTTGTGATGACAACAATAAGCACATAAATAGTTGTGATTTAAGGAGCAGTTATGTCTTCTTCGTCCTCGGACTATAATGGCATTCTGACATTACCGTTTAGCTGGGTGCTTAGCAAGAGGCCGATAAAACATTTGGCAGATACTTGAAATCAATCCGGGCATGCCTTACTCTCAGTAAGCCTACCGTCACAGACGTCCCATTACCATGTGCTTATGATTAAGCCTGGTGTGTAGGGCGGGAAAAGCCCTTCAAAAAGCTGTAGCAGACGTGCCACGTTTGATAAGTCTTTGGTTGGAGATGCATGTATATGAGTAACAGTCTCCTCCAGGGGAGCTTCTGCCTAATGTTTCATGGACTTACTTCATCTGTGCCTTTCTGTCATCTGAGATTTGCTGCTGTCTGATGTGACACACTGAAGCATTAGGTGCTCCTTGAGATCGTCTGACACACAGACTGGAGACTTTCTGAGGGGTAATAACGGATACGCTCTCATATGCACATTCTGCGCTCATGTGGCAAGAGTGCAGACGTATATGCACAATACTGACTCAATGCTCACCGGGTCACGCTGTGTTCTCACGCAAAGCCCACACGGGCGAGACACAGATGAGACGCACTTGTGCGGAGATGAGATGTGACATATTGACTAAATACATGATAGGATGCACACCGTTCAGCCCGGAGTAACGAATGATCACGCATGACGTGCACTTTCACAGAAACATCCAGCCTAACCTTTCCTCTGCTGATGAATGAGTCACAACCCGGGCGCCAAAGGTGACCTTCCATGCTGTAGTCAGTGTCTATACTTTTAAAATCATATCTCATATGTCATATCTGGTGGTTTTATTTTATTTAGGAACTCATGAAGAATTCCTGAATTCATGTTTTTGTATGAGTGACAACAGCTGTGTGGTATCAATCTAATACCAAGTAAATACAGGGCCAGTATTGCTGATATCAATACAGACACTGATGCTGTTAACCTATGAAGATGGCCTATGCAGTGTAATGATTTATGAGATGATGCAAAATCTGAATACATTGTAATGACCTCTAAATCCCTGTGAGTTTTATTTTCCATAATAATAATAAAACACACCTTTCAGCTTTTAATGTATTTTGAATCTGGGTTTCTTGGAGACCTGAAATGTAAATGTGCCTGTCTCCAACGATGTTTAAATGTGCTATAGGCCAGAAATAAAACAGACGTGACAGTAACAACAATTCAGTGAACTGAGTCGATCCAAAACGTGACATCAGCAGACTGCATGCCACCAATTGGCCGGTCAGTGGCATCACTCGATGAGTCATGAGTATGACTCTTTCACAGAAACCAAAACCGCTCATTTTTTAACCCAGCCACCGGGGACATGGCCACGCAATAAACACAACATCATGGTCGCCGAGTCTGAGAAAAAGCCATACACCGAGCAGAAGTTATACCATCAGCTCGACGTCCTCCAGTGTTGTGTTTGTGTCCCGTACAAATGATGTCACAGGACTTTGGGCCACGTTGCTGTACCAACCCCACGCACACTGGGATGGCAGTCAGTTGAGGGTAGAGTTCAGCTGAATTGATCCTATCGCGCTAGTATTGGCCTGATACCAATACCAACATTGGTATCGATACTTGGATTGATATGCCCACCTCTGTGGTTTACCTCAACAAAATAATTTTGTTGTGTTAAAGTGAACAGACATTACTGACACGTTTTGACCAATTGCCACACAGTAGTGTTGATGTGTTACTTTATCATAATAAAGTAAATGGCTTTTGACATTTGATAGTCTGGGTAAGCTGTTAAAATACAAACTTGAGTAAATCCTAAAACTATGATGTCACAGAAAAGGTGACAGCAGCCTGTCTTCTTGCATTTGCTGCCACGCAACTCCTGAACTGCACAACATTCACAAATGTTCTTCTTACCTTTCAATCTCGGCCAGTGAGCCAGTCCTGGGACACGTGGACAGCTGTGGAAATGACACTGCATATCACAGGGGCCACCACAGTGGATAATCTGCCTCCATCTCACTCTGTCCCTAGCATCCGTTTCTTGCCCTTCTCCCCCTCTTCTGTCTTTGGCCAACAGTAGCACAGTTTCCACCGGCACCCTGCTGGTCATCAGCACTGGTGGTGGTCATTGTTAGCCCAACCCCTGACCGATGTGATGTGAAAATCTTACTGAGGATCTGCATGTTTGATTTGGCAATGATTTTACACCGGATGTCCTTCCTGACACAAGTCTCCCATTTACCAAGTGTGGGACTGGCACTAGGAGTAGATTCACTTATGGACCCCTGAAGGTTGGCTTAGAAATGTTACTGTGTACTGTGTAATTCATGCTTTTATGGCTAATAATGTGTACCGCTCAAGTGTTTTACTTTTGTCCTTCAGCAGTACTATTCATTGAAACTTTTAAGCTTCGTTGCATTGTACTGAATTGAAGTGATACTGGAAAGGCTCAATGAACTTTCATGTCTCTCTTATGTTGTTTTGCTCAGGACCAATTTATAGCACTGCATTGAGTCTCCGTGGTATATTTGCATTCCTCTGCCATCATGACTAAATGTGCTCATGCTGGACTTGGAGCTAATAAATCTCAGAGAGCAGTTACTTGAGAACACGCTCAGAGCTATGGAAAACAGCAGAATGTCTTTATTGGCAGAAAAGCCAATTTTATCAGCATGCTAGGCAAAGTTAATTCACCTAGGTTATCTTCTAAAGAAGTATTATCCTTGTGGTTAATCAATATACTGTGTTTACCACCAAAAAGACATCACAGTTGTAGAAGTCTCAGTTTTGTGGGAAGATGCATATGAAGGGATGGTATAGGTCTACATGCTACATCTTAGCCTATGCTGTAGGTTTAGTTCTATAAACCAAACATTAGTCATTAGACCCTTTGGTTGGGACGCTCCTGCAACTTTATCAGTGCTGTCTTCGGTATATGATTACGGTCACTGTCATGCAAAAAGGTAAGCGTCATTCGACACATGATCAAGGTACAGATCTCTGATCTCAGACCCAACGTGGTACTGTGACGTCTTTGTGTTTTTATTATTTTAACTTTCTTGAAGCTTGCCATCTGTCATGTATTCGCTTTCATTTCTACTTTAGAGAGGGACGTAATTACACCTGATAATGTTCCTAGCCTACCTACTGAGATATACAGATAAGCTTCCATGTTAAAAGTCTCTAGTGGGCTTGCTGATATTTGCTAAGTTTGAAATATATTTAAAATTAACTACCACTTCATAAAAAAATAACTCCGTTTATGCTCGCTCCATTTGTTTAGCTATATGCTGTTGATAAACGCTGCGATTCATCGACATGTACATGCACGAACACATAAAAGCGACAAGAAGGGAAAGAGGATGCATGTTAAGTGGTAATGTGCTCATAATATTTCTACTTCGTGATGCATCTTGACAGCATCGGCTGGGGGGGATGCCAGGCTGAGGCACAGGTGTATTTATTTAATTAAGGGTACCAAAATGCTGTTCATGGTTGTTTTGCAACCTTTATATCTGTTTCCAACCAAGCTTTATATTGTAACTGATTCAAAAATATCTCAAAATCACTTTTTAAAAAATTCCCAGTGCTGAACTGCTGCACATTAGTTACTTTTTTTTTCTAGATTAATTGCGCTCTTAGTTTGTTAGCAAACTAGAAGCACTAGAATATTATAGTTTTGTAGTTTCTAATTAGTTTTTTATTCTTATTTCATTTTGACTTTTTGTTTTTAATTCAGTTGAGTTTCACTTAGTTTCCAGAGAGGATTTTCTTATGTCAGTTTATTTAATATTATTATATTTCATGTTTAAAAATGTCTTTTTAATTATTATTGTATGGAGGGCGTGTGTCAACAGCGAAATCTAAGAAAATCAGCACAGGTGTTACAATAAAAACACAGGGAAAGCAGTTGACTCAGCCTTGTAAACAAGCAGATTCTCAATAAACATCCACTGAAACAATATTGTATACTATGTATAAAAAAACAACATTGGTTATATATTATTATATACTCTATATTTCCTCTAGGTTTTTATTTTATTTTTGTTATTTTTCCAAGTTTCAATTTTTTTTTATTCTAGTTTTATATTTTAATTAACTAAAATGTTTTTTTTTTAAATGTAGTTTTACTTTTTAGTTTAGTTTTAGTTAACTATAATGACCTTAGAAAGAACTAACCTAAAGTTAGTCTCTGGTCCCTGATATTCCTACAGAGCAGTGGCTACAGTTTAGTATAAAACCACTTATCATTATTATGCTCGGTGTTGGGGTACCCGGGTGGTCGACCCAGTGTTTTATGTTTTCGTTTCTTTGACTTTGCCTTCATGCCTCCCCTGTGTTTCATGTCTCTTGTCTAGTTCCTGTCAGCCGTGTCTACTTGTCTAGTCTGCATCTCTGTGAATTGTCGTGCTTCTTGTTTTACTTTGAAGGTCTGTGTCGTATGTCTATGTATTCTGCTTTGCTTCCTCCCCTCCTCGTCATGTGTAATTAGGTTCAGCTGTGTCTCCCTCCTGTGTGCATTTCCCTCGTTATCTTGTGTCGTGTATATATAGTGTGTGGATTCCTTTGTGCCTTGTCTCTATCTCCATCATACTTCACTCTGTGTTCCGTCTGCCTGCCATGCATGTCTAAGGTTATTTGTATTCCTCAGTTTACTTAGTTTTCCTTGTGTCCAGTAATAAAACTGTGTTTGAGTTCACTCTTTGCCTCCGTGAGTCTGAATATTGGGTCCTCCAATCTCGCCTACTGCACACAGCCCATGACTGGAGGTCATAGTTTTGTATCATTTGCATACTTGTCATTGTGTCTATAAACACAATAGAGTTTCCTTCTGAGAAAATGTCGTAGCTCAATAGATTAAATTGAAAGTCAAAGTCATAATATTAAATATGGAGTCATTAAAAAACAAACAAAGAAGTGTTTCATATTGGCTTTGTTTGCATCGACAATATACAGGGATACAGGGAATGATATATAGGGATTCTAAAGATCACATTCTAGTTTTCATCCAAATGTCACGTAACATTTGACCTCTGAGCTCACTTTTGGATTTTACATCTGTCTTTCTTTCAAGTAGACCCCAAAAAGTGTTACACATTAAATAAAAAGAAAAACAATGAGCTGCCTAACTAAGATAAATTGAAAAATTGAGGCACAAGTACTTACAAATGTATGTGCCAAATACGTTGATATTTCATGTTATCTGATGTCCTACCTCCAATCATTGAAAAGGTGGGGTATTTTTTACTCCAACAAGAGATGCCCTGACAGAATGTGTGACAGTAGTGACGTCTCCATGGCCCGTCACTACTGCACAGGCTGTGTTCCAGCAAGTGTATGCAAACACTGCGAGTTATAGTTCATGATCTCGGAGGAAAGGATCACTTTCTTTAAAACTGTAACACGGTATATGGCAGTTGGCCTTGGCAGAGGGCCGCTCAAGTCAACTCATTAAATCAACAGCAGGAAGGAGGCAGAGGCCATTTCTGTGATATTCTTGGCTTCGTTTCTGGAGACCTGTCATGTCGTCCATCTAGAGTGCTGCTCAGATGACTGACCACAGCTTGGTTCCTTCATTCATGGTAAGCATGGACACCCTGTTTTGTTCATGAACAGTTGGAGGAACGGAAGCACCACGCGGCCCTTATGTGGCAGCTCAACAGTGAAAGCTATTTCCTCCGCTCAGATTCTTGTATACTGTCCAAAATGCATCGTTCGAGGAATCATCTCATCATCTTTGTGGCTCTCTTGATGTTAACCCCCCCCCCCCATCCAACTGCACTAGTAATATGGGCAATGAACGCATGGCCTCATGTGTCTCTGTAATGTGCTAATTACAGTTTAAATAAATTTGACTCTCCTGTGTCACTACCTTGATGATGATTCACAGCACAAACATACAGCAGAATATGCTGTATGTTTTGTACAGCCTTCCTGTATATAGCAGGAAGGCTGTACAAGCATTTTGTAAATTGTTTGTGCTCTTGTGCTCACTTGGCAGAGGTTCACTGTCTTCCACTGCTATGTTCAGCTCAAACATACATAAAAACACGCTCCAACACAGCAGACAAGCTCACCTGTAAGTGGAAGGTGTAAAATACCATGTTTGAATCAATGATATGTTCAACACACAGTCTTATTGATTAAGAAGTTGTTTTCATTGCACAGTGGTGTAGATGTGCAGTTTGAAGGCCACCGCACTGACCCTGACATTGCACCAACCTTGAGGGCGAGCAGCTCCAATCTCCCTTTGATTGTCGCCATGGCTACACACAGCGGGAGTCCTGCAAATGAAAATGTGATGATAATGGTGATAGCGATGGTGTCGGTTGTCATAGTTTACCCCCAGGGCTTATACTTTCGCATCAGACCCACTATCCTCTGCGCGTGACCTCTGTCACCTACCCCGGGGACACACTTGCCAGGTGAGAAAAGCACGCAACAGGAATTTGAAGGACCGGATCGACTGTATGTCCAGTCCCTAGAGCAAGGTTGTTTTTGACTGTCCTTTTTTTTTTATACACACATAGCAGCGTTATTTTCTTTTCCAACTAATTCAGGAGCGGAGATGCATTTGGTGATATAATGAGAGGAGTGGTGTTGCCCTTAATGAGATTTCACTTTCTAATCATACTGAGTTAGCATCAACTTTGGGGCCATTACACAGTGTTTAAACATGCAAGAGAAAAATAATGCTTTGGGAGGAGAAGGGCGCCCTTGTTTTAATAAGTGAATCAGACACTTTTTAAGCAGTTTACAAGGGCACGCGCAAACTCATCAAAGAAATACTGAGACTATGACTCCTGATTTACCATTTGTTTGGAAGATGCTGTGTTTGTTTCCAAGTGATTTATCTGTCATTTTGTGCTTGAGTGTTGTCTCCCATGGTGTATATGCAAATTAAAATGAATAAGTTCAAAGAAGTTTGACCCTTTTTCTCATTAAAAACATTCTTTCCACAATTAAAGATTGGAAGTGTAGCCCATGATTTGCAGGTTTGTTTGTTTTTTCACTTCGTTTCCATCTTTTTATTTTAGCTTTAATTCGCTGGTTAGGTTGAGGCTCCAATTCTTCTCTGGTGTGCAGTGTCTCTTAAGCTTAGTGGCCAAAGCTGGAAGCCTTTGTTTGGCTGTTAGGCTGTTTTTGTTACAGACATCTTGTTGTAATTGTTATCCACACAGGTCCTGTCTCTCATTACACCCATTGCATCTCTAAGGCCAAACTTAGAGACTGGTCATCATCACCCTGGCAACCTCCAGTCACTAGGGAAAAACGTGTTTTCCCCTGCCAGCAAGTGGTTGCTGGAAGTCAGAGGGCGAAATTGTGTGTTTAGAGGATGCCGTACCAAAAACCTCCCTGTTATGGGTTCTCCTGCTAGCAGATTGCCGGTGTCACCTGTTATTTGCATGAAAAACCCTGACTTGTCTGCGAACGCTTGGCATTTAGTGAAACTTGAAAAAGTACGATCCAAACGGGAGACAAGTAAGTCAGTCACTCTTATCCCGTTGCAACAGAATATTTAACTTTGTCCATTTCGCCTTCATCCAGTTTGCATCACTTGCACTTTTCACAGTTACTCTACTGTTCAGCAAGTAGTTTGCAAGTGTTTGCAGATGAGTTGCCACCTTCTGTACAACTACCGGCTACCACAGAACTCTGCTACTGACCAAAGCAATCAAAGGTAGGTTTCAGTGCAGTGCAATACGCCTCTTTGTGATCACACTAGTGACTGCCAGCAACCTTCAGCACCCACTCGTCAAAGTTGCAAAATGCACACTTTTCCCTAGTGACCAGTGGTTGCCAGATGGTTGCAGACTGTTCTCTACACCGGCGTGATTGACGTCTTAACTGCCTAAACATCCTCACGGACTTTCCTGATTTTGACTTCTTTGATAGTTCTGTACAAGCAAGTAGTAAAACAAAAAAACTGTTGCTGAAACTTGGACAAAAACTGGTGCCACCCTCATAGCTCTTCATATCTACAGTTTAATTTAATTGCAACTGTATAGTTGTCCAAGAAATCACCTTGAAATACTCATGCTTCATATCCACTCTGGCAATCTCCCATATCCCATCAGTGGAACATCTCCAAACCTATCCTGTGACGGCATCATCACAATTTTATCTCTTCTTCTTTCTTTTTTATTAATTTTATCTTTAAGTGAGAGATACTAATGTACCAGAAAATATTAGAAAAGATTACAAAACATGTCTCAAGTGAAACCTGTTTTGTCACTGCAGGTGATAGGTAGGGAGAAATTGTATTCCAGAGCAGCAACCTGACTAAAAATACCTTAATTGGTATGTATCTGGGGTGAACAGAGCCCCATAGAGCTCTCTGAAACCATCTTAATTAAACCCTTCTCTGCTTCTTTAGTTTTGGTTTATGCAGGAGGATGTTGTTAGTCCAGTACATATCCACTTTTAATGAAGGATAGCTCTTTTAGTTTGAGGCTACAAGCAGGTTGTAGATGAGAATATGTTCCTTGCAGGTTTTCCAAATGGGCAAACACGGTCATGTGTTCTTTATCATGGTTATTAAAATTACACAGCAATTCCAATTTATTGCAAATCAGATGTATAATAGACACGTAGACTTGTGGCTAGTTTGCTAATCCCCTGACGTTTCCTAACACTAATGCAAGACTGACATACTTCTTAGTCACGTCTCAACAAAAAATTAATCCGTGGTCATTTAATTAGGTATATAAAATTTCATTCATATATACATGTATATATTAAAAAAGCATTTAATGTATAATCATTCTGAGTATGCTGATATGCTATAGTATGATACTGAATACGGTTTAGTTGGTAAACATTGACCAAAAACCAAAAGCTGATAATTATCATTGACTGTCTATGAAGATGGATGTAGCCACCAAGATGTCGCTGGTGTGTTTTAAGTTTAAATGTTAGCATTTTAGTGTCCAACGTTTTTGTTTTTTTGTTATTATTTAGATAAGAGGATGAAATATTACACCAGTGAACTTGAGAAGTTCAGTCAAGTACCCTCAATTTGCAGAAGGACAGCTGCTGGCTGTCAAAGAGGCCACAACTCTCAAAGATTTAAGCCTTAAAGAAATTTCAAATATATATGTTTAAAAAAAATATTTACCCACTCCACAGCTGCTGTGAAGTGGGACACTATCCTTACAGACCAAAATCATTTTAATAATTGGCTGACATGTATTTTAATAGTGCAAAATTGGGCATTCTAGCATTAAAGTCTATGGTGATTCACTCACTTTTGGAGCTAGCCTCAAGTGGCGACTAGAAGAACTGGCACTTACCTCTGGCTTCAGTTTTCAGTTCTGGGTGTTTCTACTTGATATCACCTATCAAATAGCCACTTTATAATTATCACTACAAGTCTCTAAAGACTCTCAACTCTGATGTGTACTCTCTGAGGACAAGATTAAACAACGTAGCATGTCATTTGTACGTCTTAACGTCCACAATAAATAGCAGAGTAAAATGTTGACCACGATCATGTAGATGGGGAAGACGTCGTTATTTTCCTCTAGGGGTCGCCACAGTGGATCATCTGCCTCCACCTCACACTATCCTTAGCATCGTCCTCCGCCAACTCCATATTTGACATATTCAATATTTTCATACCTCCACAGGTATATCATCTGGACCACCTTCACACTCTGCATAACTGCCCTCACTTTCTCCTTACTAAATTTCTTCACTTCCTGCTTCACTAACTGTCCTTCATCTGTCCTCTTCTCTTCTTCCTTTTCTTCATTCATCAGCTCCTCACACTACAGCGTCTCAGCACTAGCTTCATTTCCTTCTGTATTCTTGGTCACATTAACCTGCTGTACATCCTTTTCTACTCTATCTTTCAGTCTACCGAAAAGATGGGGGAGAGGCAACATTGTTAACATTCAAGCAAGCCGCCTGTTTTGGAAACATTCATTTTAATATAGTCACGAAAAATTGCTTTTTACTCAATTTGCATTTCAGCTATTTGCCTATGACTAATCGATATCTCTGACTGAGCTATTAATGGTCCCATAGATGGCCTTGCATAATGCTGATCCCCTGTGTGTGCTTTTGGAAAACAATAGGCCATGCCATACAGTGAATAAAGCTTCCTTTACTGACTCATAAGGCCATTCAAAGGCCCTGGATGGAAGTAAATGCAAGATTAATCAAAGACTACAATAGCGGAGATGGGCAGTTTATGCTGCACAGCCATCAGCAGAAGTGGGTTACTCCTCACTAAAGCGCCTACAATACTAGCAGACTCCCATGCAGACATAGCCCATAAGCACTTTAATTCCTCCAGAGTTACTTTGTGCTACCGTCCTATCCACTTGAGAGCCTTGACATCATTAATCCATTAAACTTTAAATTCCAGAGGATTTCTAGCCTCCTGCTCCCAGATTAGCAGTTCAGTGCGTTTCTGTGTCAGTTCACTGGGTTGAAATTAATTTCTCGACTAATTTAGTAATTGCATGCCAAGCTTCTTTTTTTTTTTTTTCTTTATCTGTGAGAAGCATAAGCTGCATCACATTGCCACTACACTAGAGGCAGGTTAGATTTTTCGGGAACTGTGTTTGTATTCAATCTGCACCCCGAACTTATTATTACAATTTTTTTTTTTGAATCAGTAGTCTACTCATACGCAGGCAAAATCTGACTAACCCAATAAAAGCCACATAAAAACAGACATTTCCTATTAAATATGTGAAAAACGGATAGTGGAACGGTGCGTGCTGTGACCTGTCACTGAAAGAAAGCCTACATCAGGATGTAGACAGTGAAACATGCTAATTGGCACAAGCTTTTAACCACTTTCTCTGAATGTCTGCTCTCACTGTGAGTACGGTATTACACAGGATGGCTGCTCTGGGTAAGTGCTTCACTGCTACCGCCTGTTTTGCCCATTACGGATAAGCTCCTCTGACACACTGATGTAGAGGCTACTTCTTTCATATTCTATCACACGCGAGTGTGTGAGCTTGCTCTTAGTAGTGTGGGTGGCACTGGCTGTAATGAGGGAGGGAAATGATGTAGTGTGTGATGACGAGTGACTCTCAATCCTTCTCTCTCCTCCCTCGGTCCCCTTCCAGTCCACAGTGTGAGTCACGGTGAGTCCCGTGGCGCCCCCCAGTTTGCTCTCCAGAGAGGATAACAGTTTTGTGCTGGCACGGGACGTCTGGACATTGTCCCCGCTGATCGCCGACCACATTTGACATCTCCGCCTCTTAGCGTGACTCAAGTTCACAGGGGGTCTGGTTTTGAGAAGGCATCAGCCATGATGAAGGCATCAGCCAAAAGAAAAAAAAACAAAACAAAAACATGTTGTCTCATCACCCGCGATGCGAGGCTTTCTTGCCGCCTCTAACAAACATGACAGCATTTCAAAAGCACATCAGCGCTGTTGTGACACTGACTAGAATTACAGTAAATTACCACATTGCACAGAGGTGTAATAACAGCATTTCTACTCAGCGTTCCCATGACGCTGGCTGCTGCCGCTCCGTCACCGTGGGGGCCCGTCTGCCGGCGGAGATGTTCAGCTCTGCCTTACAAGGCGCGCACGAACACGAGGTGCACCCTGTTATCACGGCTCACTCGCACATACGCATTCTTGCCCGAGGTGTGAGAGTTGTGATAATGGTGTGTCTTGCAGAACCCAGTCATCACGTGTCACTTCTGACAGCCACCGCTCGCCTCCTCTGGGCACACACCCACAGTCACAAATGCTGAGATTGTTGTCACACAGGTATGATGAACAGAGAGAAGGGGGCTGGCAGGTTGTGCATCCAATCCAGACATTCAGCAATACATCCAATGTAATAAAACCGTACTGAAGAACGGGTCTCGCCCTATCTTCAAACCACATTTCTTTTAGAGAAACAAAATGCTGCCATCTCTTGACGATAACATCATTGTGGTATGATCTCAGGTCTTTCAAGCATATTTCCAGGCTGGCAATAAGTGGAGCCGGTGGCTGGTGTGCAGTTGGTTAGAACTGTGTTCTCTCTGCCATCATCCCTAGTCATCCCTAATCCTGTGACTGCAGCTGTACAAACAATGGGTAATCCCATCATGACTCAATTGTGTGCAGAAATAAAGACACACGTTGGCTGTGAAGAAGAGAGTTATTTGTTAAAGCTCAAAGGAGGCAGGGGTCTGTTGTTGTGTGCTCGCTGGGGAGGAGTGAATGGCATTAAACGTTCACCTGCCAATATGTCTCAGCTTGGACGGGGTCCAGCGTTGCTCCTGCTGCCACCACAGAAGAAAGGGGTGGTGGTATTTTTTTCAACCCGTGAATGAAGGTCTCACTCTTTTCAGTTACTGGAGTTACTGGATAACGTGCACGATGTATTTTTAACAATGCGTTGAATCGCAAACACCAGCTTTCCTCGGGGTGAAAAAGCTTTTTATCTTCTGGTCTAGGCCTTTTGCAATCTATTATTCAAGAGACAGGCAAACGTGAATTAGAATATGGTCGCTAGCAGGTTTTGTGCTTGTGTAAAAATGGAGGGGGAAGGGGAGGGGGGGTAGAGCCCCAACTGTATTCCGTAATTGCAACTCTATAACTGGCAATTTCACAGAGGGATTTCCTATTTACAGAGGGAAACCATGCGCAGCTTGGATGCTCGGCACCACCACAGGCTGTCTTGCGTTGATGCCCATTTGTGGTTTACGAAGCTACTGACCATGCTAGTGTGTGTCAGTCTGCCGTGGCCTCTATTCCTGCTCCTGCTTCACTGAATTTTGTGCACTGGCTCAGATAATGAACAGCCCAGCCCAAGGGGGACAATTAGCTTCTTAATGTGTCTGATCTGATCGACGTTTGCTCTGGCGAGTGGAAATCCTGTGGAGGAGCGAGCGGCGCCGCGCTAAGGCCGTTGGAGCCTACGAGGCTGTTACTGTGACACAGAAAGGATCAAACATGAAACATAAGCCTTCTGTCTGGCACCACTGCGTTTCGCAGTTGTACAAGGAACACGAAGCCCTCTATGCATTTGGGATTTGCTGTCTGAACATTTTTTTTTTTTTTTTTTGCACAGTTCATCCTCCAGATTCCCGCTGCTCTTAACACTCGAAGTCAGCAATTGCCTCAAGGAGCCGAATCCGGTACCTTTGTCTGGAAACTCCCTTGACACTTCAATCAGGCAGAGAGGCAGGGCAGACGCTTGGAATTTTAATCAAAAGGAGAATAATGAATTTGTAGAATTTGAAAATATACCTCTCAAACAAAATGCTCCCAACCCTCTTTGATATGGAAAAGCTACCACTCCCCTTTCCCTCCTTCATGAATTAAATTATTTTTCCTGCCTGTACAGTCGGGTAGCCCAGGGCGCTATGACCCTTAATACATGAGCTGTACATGTGAGCGAAAACCCTCCACGTCTCTTTATTTGCCCTCACATTTTTTTTCTATTTACTTTCCCCTGAGACTCGACTCTACAATGGCTCTCCAGCTGAGCAGTGACCCGGTGGTGCTCGGTGCCGACAGGGTGTTAAATAGGTTGTGGGGAGGTCTGGAGGTTATATGAAATTAACAGCTGGGGGTAGTTAATTACTATAGTGTATGTTGCCCTGTTATGCAGTTAAACCCCCTAAAGTAAAAGAAAAAAAAACCCCACTTGCTCTGTTGGAAGTTAACATCATACCAAAAAAAATGTATTTTAGAAGTGAGAGAAATAAAATCTTGCTTGCTGTTTGATCTTAACGACTTTCTGTTCCTGAGTGCCTTAAGACAATTTAAAATTCTTTTTTTTGCACCAATAAGTTTTTAAAAAGTAATGAAGTGTTTGAAATTTTTGTCCAACTTTTGTCTTATTTTTGTTCTTTGCCTTTGGATTTTAGTGCACTGGTGGTTTTACATTTTGTATTTAAAAAATAAAATAAAACTACTTCCCACTAAAATATGACTGTGCAGCTGAACCACCAGAAATGCATAACTCCATGTATTTAAAAGCTTGACAAATGGGCTTAAATGTAATTAAATGTGCACAGGTTTGCAAGCACAAGCCTTATATTTCTATGACGATTGTTTTTGTGCTGTTTGACCAATCAGAATGTAACAGTGAGGGCAAACAAGTTTACTTAGTCTAAAGCTTAACTCTGATAATCTGATAAAACTGGTATTGCTTTGTTTCAATATAATATTTATAAGTAATACTTGAATTAGCACAATTGCTGTCATTATTCTTCTGTCCACAACATTCAACCTTAGAACAAAATAAAGCAGGATTTATAAATCAGTAACATCGTCCACTGGTTTCCATTCTTTTGAAGTCTAACACGTGAATTATACTTCAGTCAGCATCAGTTCTAAGTCGTCGCTTACGCCATAACCAGAACCCCATTTTAACTACGCCTTAACCTTTATGCAACCTGACATGCACCTCCCAAGAAATGTAACTACACATTGAGTAGACGCATACGACAGTGTAGGGATATAAAGAGTTTCCCATCACTATGTAAGATAAGATGTAAATTTCACAGAGAAATCTAAATCAAGCTTAATTTTAGCATGATGGTTGCTGCTGTCTTGATCGTTTTGGAGCCAGAATTAACTATATCTGCATGAGTCCAAACCATGTTAGTCTTTTCCTCTTTAAGTCCAAACTGCTCAAACTGAGCTGTCCCTCTGATTTATTACTTCTAATCCTTTCCACACTGGTCACTCCAGTGAAATTATTAGCATTTTCAACTCTGCCACCTGTCTTTTTGGTACTGCTAATGTCTCAAACACATCAACAGCCGATCTCGCTGTCAACAATTAAACCGCTCATTTCAGTCTTGCTGCTACACCCAGTCTTGCTGCTACACCCTGAGACTCTCACCTATTCCACTCTGGCTGCACTCTCTTATGCACTTTCCCTTACCTTGCAGGTTTGACCCCCAGGTATTTATTTATCATCTACCTTCACTACCTCTACTCCTTGCCTATTCAGCTTTCCACCTGTCTCCATCTCTTTCACACGTATTCTGTCTCTTCAATGTATACACGTATATCAGTGTATACTTGCTCTCAGTATAGATCACAGTGTCATCTGTAAACATCTTAGTCAAAACCAAATCCACCCAGTACTAAAGTGGTGACCTTTCATGTGTAAGGCAAACACGCTAACCAAACCATCATAGAAACTCCCTTTTTTAATATTCTACAAAAATCATTTAACATCATTTATGATGCTACCATCCAAAAACATGTACTACATATATACTTAAACATTTGGGAATTGAAACAAGCTCCAAGTACAACAATATCACATTTTATTTTTATATGCTAAACCTGTTAGAACAGTTGCTTGTTTAAACAAATTGCAAAGTTAGCACTTACTGGGAGACACATTTGTGCCAGAGGACAAATGCAAATCTAATACTGAATCACATCAGTGGCATCATAGCTCAAAGCACTGAGCTTTAACCACAATTATATGAACAGAGTTACAACAAACATGAAAAAACTGCAAAACGCAGAGGAAAAGTTTAACCTACAAGAAATAATTTGTTCCCATGATACAAAATATTGATTAGAACGGAAGGACAAAGCTGTTATTAACTGTCAAAATACTGCATCCATTCATGCAATTATAAAGGGAAAAAACAAGAAATTGCAGTTGGCCTTTACGCACAGTTAACTTTTATTGCACAAAATGATGTGTGTTCAGAGACACTAGAAGACATTCTAGTGAAATTCTTCCACTGACAGTCTGAGCTTCTTCTAAGTCTAAGTTTAAAGTGTGTAGCTGCAAGCAGGATTTATGACATTACAACTAATCTGGGAGCCAATCCTGCTCCAGTAGCCGTATGACACAAAGTGATGTGAAAACTTGAAGCTTAGATTGCACACAGCTCTAGCACTAAGATGATCTGTGCTGCTGGAGACATGAAACAAAGAAATGAAAAGTATTCACTTGCTCAAATCTTGAATTTTAGGTGCGATAGTCATAGATGTGGTTTTATGACTTTCTAAACACATACTTTAAATGTTGCAATGATGAAAAAGAAATACTTAAGAGTATTTATATTTTTAATTTAGCAGATTTTGCATTTTTATGGACTTTAATATATTTTTATGCCAAAAATGTTTAAATATTCCAGCTTAAAAATGCAATTGGAGCATATATGTCTTAAATTATTGGACCGCTATCTATTAATTTTAGAATGAATCTCAGCTTTTTCCCTTACTTTGAGGCTAAACATAACTTATCACCATGCCTTCACTAACGCCTTTGCTCCCTAAAGGTTCCTGTGAGTCTCACCCGAAACCCTTTTTTTTTTCTTTCCTTAATCGAGAATAAAGATTAAAGGTGACTGGTGCTTTTGCTGTCAGGGCCCCTGTGGGCTACTTTGCCTGAGAAACCAAGGCTGCCAGTGAGAGTCTTTTCTGTCAAATCACTCCCTAATATTGTGTTTTATTTGGACGGCTTTTTGAGTCCTCCTTGTTTCACTTAAATTTATTGGTTTTCTTGCATCCTACTCCTACTGATGCACTCAGTTTCAGTGTATTCGATATAGTTTTGTCTTTTTTTTAATTTACTTTTTATCATTTTGTAGTGGAAAAACTGATGGATGAATGTTGTGGTGCAGTCATGTCTATGTTTTATAAAAACGCAATATGGCTCACATTAAATTCATATTAGATAAAGGAGATCCAAGGGATTTTATGGTTTTGATAAGGGGAGCATAAGGATCTAATTTGTTTTAGTTCTGCTCTAACAGATACAGTAAGTCAGATGCTCCAGGTTGTGACACTCTGGAGTTACTGTTAGCTACAGCATATGGCAGACTCCTACTCTGGTTTGTGAGCCCTTTAATTAGCGCAGCGATCCAAATGAGGTTACTGCATTGAAGGGGAAAAAAATCGAATCAAAAAGAGCAGGGAAGCAAGAGAGATTCTGTCTGTGCGAGAGTGTATGTGTGTGTGTAAATGGGATGATGGTGGGCAACAGTAAGGTTGGGTATGAAAGCGCAAAATGTTATGTAATTCAGTGTCTGATTATGTAAGAGCTCAATAGTAGGTATGGGCTGTGAGGGGACTCAAGTTCCACACTATCTGCACGAGCACATGCTAATCATTGTTCTCCTCTGAAGTTCACAGCTAATTGTTTCTCAGGAGAGGAGCATGGCATCCTCTTCTGCTCCTGCTGTGGAAGCAGAGATGGTGTTGCATGCTGTGCTGTCAGACGTGCACAAAGTGCACAGCTTTATTAGGCGGGTTTACCCCAGTGCCATTTAACATTAAAGACATGGGTCATAGGGAATTTTCTAAAGTGACTTGCTCAAGTCTTGTGAACTTAACCTTTGAACTTAAATTGCATATTTCTTTTTTCCTTTTACCACATACTGTATATGGATTTTCATGTGAATTTCATGTTGTGCTGTCATTTATATTTATATTTTATTACAATTGCTGCAATCTTTTGTCTATTCAGTAAGTACCGGAACGCAGAAAAAAGTGGCGGAACCCAAAAGACGAAAATACAGAAGTTCCGGAACTGCGTTCTGCTGCGTTCTGGCCCACTTCAAGCACTGATTTACCAACCAGAAAGCAAAACCAGGCTCAGAGAGGGGCGACCATCTGCATGACAAGTTGGGGAGGAAGACAGGATAAAGACCTGCTGTGGAAGAGAGCCAGAGGCTGGCTTCATGGACAGATAAAGTTGGGTGTCATCTGCATAGAAGTGAAAATATATGCTATGCCTTCTAATTATACTGCCTGAGGGAAGCATGCATAATGTAAACAGCATTGATCCTAACACGGAACCCAGTGGAACTCCGTAATGAACCTTAGTGTGTGACGAGAACTCTCCAGTTACATTAAGACACTGGAGTCTCCCCTCACCACACTTCCTGCCTGTGGCTGATGCCCTCAGACGTCGGTGCATCAGTGGTTCCTGGCATCCGGGGCTGGGTGCCCGGGTATGTATCTGCTCACTCCCAGTGGCTGCTCGTCGGGGCCTGGCACTCGTGGCTTGGTTTGGGCCCCTTCCCGGGGGTGGGGGGCCCCTCGTGCCTCTGGCCACCGGGCCTGGGGCCAGCTGAGCCCACGGGCACGTCACTACGGCCCCCTCTGGCTTCTGTTCCGTGGCTGCTGGACGACCCCTCATCTGGGGCTCTCCTCAGCTCCTTCCAGGAGGGTGGCACAGTTGCCCCTGGGGTGGTCCTCCTGGGGCTCTTGAGCTCTGGGGGCCTCTGGTTGTCTGGGGCCTGGATCTCTTCCATGCCTGTTTCATACACTGGGGGATGGAGCTATGGCTCTCCACACCCTCTGACAAATCATTACATGGGCCTTTTGAATACAAGCGCGCACATCCACAGAGGTGCACACACCTTGCCTGGCTGCTGTTTTGGAACACATTATGTGCTGTCAGTTCTGCATACTGCACAACCAATATTCAGTATTTACTGTCAACCTCTGTTAGTGCTGTGGTCCGCAGATTGTGTTGCTCT
>VURO01024998.1:41368-56598 GCA_015108175.1 Pelvicachromis taeniatus
TTTCTGAAAGCCAGCAAATATACCTACATTTTGATGTATAATCTGTGGGGGTTGAGTGACAATTGAGCAAGTAGCAACAAGTTGTTTGGACATGAAGAAAAGATTGAGAAAGCTAGAGTGTGCCACTCTAAGCTCACTTCAAAGGAACAAAGGTTCCATGTTCGGAACTTTGACGAATGCCCATTGATTTCAATACAGAAAAAATAAGTGCATAAAAATCTTATTATCTCAAAAAGTATAACAGTAATAGCTACCAAGAGATATAGCGCCCATCAGCAGACATAGCAGAATATATTGCAAGTTGAATGGTGAAAATCGGACAAAAACTCTAGCGTCCAGAAAATTGGCAACTAGAATAATAATAATAACCCGGGTGGATCACTAATGTGTGAATGCTTCTTATAAGCATTCACACAAATAGTTATACTTAAAATGATATCAAGTATATAAAAAAATGACTACTTGTTTTTACAAACTTCTTAAAGTTACATTTAAAAAGAACAAAGGGACCAAAATGAGAATCTATAAAACACAGTACTATTCCCAGCTGCCTCGGCTGAGGTCTGTGCTCTCAGAGTGCTTCTTGTTATGAATATAACTGATTCCGTGTTAATATTCTTGAAGCAGTTAGGCAGTTCATCAGCCGACAGGCCAGGATGTCACTGCCTTCAGGACAGCCAGGAGATTTTAAAAAAAACCCCCAAAAACAACAACAAGAAATAAAAACCAAGGCTCATCATGTCATGGCAGAGTGGCACAGTTTTATAATCCCTAAATGAATTCAAATATTTTAGCTCTAAACCAAACCATATTATTCCAGTAACTGTCATCGCATTAACTTGGCAGAGAGAACATGCCAAATGGCACGAGTCACTTCATCTCCTGTTTGACCTTCTACACCCACACCCCCTGCATATGCTGCTTCTCTCTCTCTCTTTCCCCTCCATCCCCAAGCCCTTGCCTCTATCTCGCCATCTCCTCTCTCTCCCCCGTTGCTACAGTTGTGTTAGAGGGAAATGGGGCTTAACAAAAATATTGTCAAACTGCCTGGAAAGCCGAGGGGAGGAAGCTGGGCGAGCATATCCAAATAGCCTTCATTTGAATTGCTAATTTGAGCTCCAAAATATATTAAAAAAAAAAAAAAAGTGTTGACAGAAAGAGCAGAGCAGAGGAGAGTAGGTCCTTAATCAAGCAACAGTTTTAACTCTTGGGTGAGCAGCTTCAGAGTGAGATCAAAGCATTTTAAAACAGGGCAGACTTAAGCTTCTTCAAGGGACCTTTCTCACACATTCGCACCTCTCTCTCTCTTTCTCTCTCAGTTTCCCACTAATTCTGTCCCTTCGGTCGCTAGCCTCAACAATCCCCTTTTTTCACAGCTCGGGCTTTTGGATGAGAACTGCTACTTCCTCAAAGAGCATGCAAATGTGCAAATGTATGTGCAACAGAGACAGAGAGCAAGGCGAAGAGGAGAGGGAGGAAGAAGGCGAGCTTTGTTAGAAATGTCTAAATTTGGTTGCCTTTGTGCAAATCCACTGATCTCTTTCAAATGAAAAGCAAAGAGTGCTTTTGTCCCACTAATAGGCTGTCCACATACCATGAAAACGCTTGCGTTGTGTCTGCACACACACATGTGTGTGTCAGTGACGAGGACCGTACACGTGGGTTTACATGTGCAGTCCAGTCTGCGGTCTGCAGATGCATGCAGGTCAGACAGGAAGGAGCTGCACATCAAATCACATAGTTGCTCATGTGTGAGAGGATTCAGTCACTCGTGGAGACACACAAACACGATTGATTTTAAAAACACACCTTTAACACGCATCTTTAACATGAGGTTTTCTGCTCAAAGAAATTGGATGTTAAGTGAGCAGTTTTGAATTCTGTTTCATGTTAATTATTGCATCGCGGATGTGATAGATATGAAAACATCTTCCCCACCTGGTCCAGGCTTCATGTGTTGGTTTTCTTCGGTTACTCTGGTTTCCTCCCACAGCCCAAAGACATGCATGTTGGGTTAATTGGTGATTCTAAGCTGGTCATAGTTGTGAATGTGAACATGAATTGCTGCGTGTTTCTCTGTTACCTCTGTTCTGAGCTGACAACCTGTCCAGGCTGTGCCCTGCCTCTCCCAGTGACACTTGAGATTAGGTAGGTATAGCTACATAGATGGATAGCTGGAGGGTCCATTCTTCACCAGAAGAGTGGTCATAGTGTAAGAGTATGCGTACATCATGCCAATTTAACCATAGATAAAAATATTCACATTGCATTTTTCAGTAACGCAGTAATGTAAAGCATTGCTGTACTTAATTCAGTAATTAGCTTATTGTTACGATTATGTTGTGAGTGACAATGGCTCTTCAATTATCAGCATGCTGCATAGACAAAAGGCAAATATGATTTTTTTCGTCATCAACTAATTTTAGTTCAGGTGAAAGGAAATGGTGGTTTAATCTACAACCTGTGGTGAGTGCAGATATGGACATAAGTCATTTTCATTTCAACGGTAAAGTGCAAACTGCATCCAGGACAGAACCAACCACATTATACTGCTAACTAAACTTACGCTCTTTGTGAGCATCTGCACGGACAGCATGGTAACACAAAGCTAGCCAAGAACCCAGAGTGATGATAAAACTGAGTGCATGCTGACTCGAGCACAGCAGCCAGAGCCTGAAGTTAGCGATAAGCAGTCAGGTGTGCAGCCTCTGTTTCTATCCGTTCATGTTTTCACAGTAAAGTCACTGTGGCGATCACTTTGAAGTCACTTTGGGCTGGTTTTCAACTTTGCATTGTGCTCATCACAGAAATATTGTACGTGTGTTTTCATTAGGATTTGGATCTGTGTTGGGCTGTGGGCCTCAGGATTATACTCTTAAATGGTCATTATGTGACAATGCAGTTCAGATCATTTTACAGAATAACAAGAAAATGATTTAACAAGCAGTGTAATAAGTGACTTCCTCAAGTAATTAAGTACTTTTAAGAAAAGTAAGAAGTAATGTAATGCATTACTTTTTTGAAAAAATGAGCCCTCAAACATATTTTTTACATGAATTTCAAGTCCATCCATCCATCCTCTTCAGCTTATCTGGGGCTGGGTCACGGCGGGCAGCAGCCCAAGCAGAGAAGCCCAGACCTCCCTCTCCCCAGCCACCTCCTCCAGCCTGTCCGGTTGAACACCAAAGCGCTCCCAGGCCAGCCGAGAGACTCTCCAGCGTGTCCTGGGTCTGCCACGGGGTCTCCTCCCAGTGGGACATGCCCGGAATACCTCACCCAGGAGGCGCCCAGGAGGCATCCTTGTCAGATGCCTGAACCACCTCAACTGGCTCCTTATGATGTGAAGGAGCAGTGGCTCTACTCTGAGCCCCTCTTGGATGGCCAAACTTCTCAACCTATCTCTAAGGGAGAGTCCAGCCACCCTTGGGAGGAAGCCCATTTCCGCCGCTTGTATCCACGATCTTCTTCTCTCGGTCACTACTAAATTCAAGTCACTTTGAGTAATTGGAAACTGCTGTATAAAAAACCTGCACACTTATTTAGGGCAAATATAAATATGATGCATGACTGACAGAAACTAGCAACAGTGGATGTGATGTCAATTTGACATAAGCTTTTTCATACCATTTCCGAGTCACTGGATAGTGGGTATAATGCGGTCCTTACCATCTACCTATCTCTGTTGGTTTGCCTCCTCCTCATTCCACTTTTTCCAGTGCATCCTACAATTTAGTCTTTTGTACTAACTGTGACACTAGTCTTAGATACTTCAGCTAGCAGCAGGGGCCAGTGTTATTTTGATAATTTATCACGTATTGAGGCCCTACAAGAGCAAGATGAGATTTCTGAAGGTTAACCTCTGTGTTACAATGCTTATGCTAGTAAATCTGCTAAGTGTGTCAAAATGTCTCTAGTATTAAAAATACAAAAGGAATGTAACACACACAAATCTTCTGGAGTCATTAAACTGAATAAACACTGTATTTCATTTTCAACAATTTCATAAAAGTTTGGGCAGTTGACTACAAAAAATGTGTAAAAAAAAAAAAAAAAAAGGACCAGTACACACAAATATGCCTGCAAATGTCCTTGTTTCACACATCTCGACCAACATGAGCCAAATATCCTACACATGATTCATCCATCCATCTATCGTTTTCCTCTTATCCAATTCAGGGTCACTGGAAATAATTCAACCATGCATATTTCTTTCTGTTGTAACAAACTGAAACCCACAACCGTTTCTTCACTCTGTCTTCCCCCTTTAAAAGCCACATATTACAACCAAAAGAAATGGTTGTCGGATCAAACAGCATACAGTGCGTTTAACCACAACACGACTTGAGATTAGACTGAATGAATAAATAAGGCTGCTCACATTTCACTCTGTGGTTGTAGGAAACTCATGAGTTTGGATCGTGGCCATGGCACGGATGAAAATATTTTACAGCGAAAGAAGACACAGCAGAGGAATTAGTCGTCAAAAGGACGGAAATTGAATCTGACAAATGAGAGTGTACTTTATTTTTTCTGCTGATTTTATCAATAGTGAGTATAGATTTGTCAAGAGGTCTGCATATAATGTATAGGGTTCAGTCAGAGAAAGAACAAAGAGGCCTGTGACGTTTTCCATCCATCCTCAGCCGCTTATCCTTTTCAGGGTCACGGGGGGCACTGGAGCCTATCCCAGCTGTCTTAGGGCGAGAGGCGGGGTACACCCTGGACAGGTCACCAGTCTAACACACATAGACAGACAACCAGTCGCACTCACAGTCACTTCCACATTCACACTTATGGGCAATTTAGATTTTCCAATTAACTTATCCCCACTAAGTGCATGTCTTTGGACTGTGGGAGGAAGCCGGAGTACCCGGAGAGAACCCACGCAAAAGAACATGCAAACTCCACACAGAAAGCCCCCGGCCTGATGGTGGAATTGAACTCAGGACCTTCTTGCTGTGAGACAACAGTCCTAACCACTGTGCCACCATGCTGCCCGCCTGTGACGCTTTTTCTTTTTAATAAAAAAATCGCTTAATTTTTCTTTTTTTTGTGTGGAAATTTGTTCTATTTATAGCATGAATGAAAGTCCCCCACCTCTTCCACTTGAGTAGTAGCTCAGTGATCCCAAGCACAGCAGCATAATGACTGAAAAAGAAAAGAATCAAGGTGTTGCAATGACCCAGTCAGTGTTCACACCTCAACTGGACTGAAATGATGTGGCTGTGCATACATGAATGGCTGCAAACCTCAATCAACTGAAGCAATGTAACAAAGCAGAATGGAATAAAATTGCTCCACAATGATGTGAGAGACCAATAAAGTCATAAAGAAAATGCTTATTTCAAGTTACTGTTGGTAGATACATCTACAGGCTGCTGAATTATGGGGTGTACCTTCTTCTTCACATGACTGTGTTCACGATGCACATCTTTATCCACATCTTTTCCTGCCATTTATCTTGATCTGAGTTGTGGGTACAGCAGTCCTAGCAGACATCCGAGACATCTGTTTCCCCAGCCACCAGCCCCAGCTCCTCTTGGGGGATACAGAGTAATTCCCAAGCCAGCCAAGAGACATAATCTCTCCCACATGTCCCAGGTCTGCTATAAGATCTCCTCCCAGTTGGACATGCCTAAAACACCTTAACAGGGAGGTATTTGTGATTAAAATAACAGGAATTAATGGGATTACATGTAATCTTATTAGATATATTTTTTACTGAAAGTTATTATTTCTGTACACAAATTTAAAAGATCCAGGTACATTAAATGTACCTGGATGTACAAGCCTATATTTGTACTTTTTTCACTAGAGATAAATGCATTATCTGACTTAGCAAAATAAGTCAGCATACCTCATCCGTTATTTGGAGTACAAGAGTGCTGCAGCTTATGGATGTGCTTTTTAAAACTCTGTCTAGAGACTGCTGTGTACCGAAGTGCAGCTCATCCAGGCTATGTGGAGTATAATGTAGGTCAGATGTGTGAGCTGCAGTGCCAGTTCACAGCGATGACCCAGTAACAAGCCCTCTGTCCTGCTTGCTGTCAGCCCACCTTACCTGGCACAGAAGGCTAGGTTAGTCCCTCTGACTGTGTCATGCAGGAACATCCAGCTGTCTGATCATCTGCTGGATCAGCAGATGAAGGCATCCAGGATGTCATCGTGTTGACAGCTGGTTCTCAATGTAAGGTCCAAAAGAAGGGGGAGAACAGCAGCCGTTGATGATTTTCACTAAATTTAATAATTATTCATTAAATACTTTTTTTTTAGGGGTGAGGCACTGGCTGTTGTGATATTTTAGCTTTTAATTAGTATGATAAACCAGTGAAGCAAAAACAAAACAAACAAACACATAAACCCCCTGACTAATCAAAACCATAGCCTGTACATAAAAGATGGACATAGCTATTGTGGTGGTTTCAGCAGGGTCTGCAAATAATTGACGTCAAATTTATAAACACATACAGATTTTCCCGCATGTTGTAATCAGTCTGAGTCATTCTGCACCAATTAGCTCAACTTGTCTCTTTGCAATAGGGGACTTGACCTTATGTGGTTGCCAGCTGGTTGTATTCTGGTTATATTGCTAAAAACACAAGCAGGGTTGCAGAGTGCTCATTGAGTTAAATCACAACTATACCAATATGTGTGGAGGAATTTCTGTTACAAGTCCATGAGGTCTGTGTATACAGATAGCCTGGGCAGGTTGTAGATGTACGTATCGTTACGATCGCCATTGTGAAAAGCCAAATTTGCTTTGAAGGCAGCAAAATTTCTGTCCCCAAGTTTAAAGCAAGATAGCCACATGACTGCAATAATTTTAGTCATGCTGTGGCCTCCAACCAAAGACAATATTTAACTCATTTAATTATTTTTCCAAAGCCAATCATAGTCTTCTTTTAGTAATAGAAGTGCAGCTATAAAGTTGTGGTTCAGTTCAGTTGAACAAAAAATTTAACTCCTATCAAGAGAAAAATCCACTGATTGTTTTCTCACAAAGGCTGGAAATACCATATATCTTCCATTAGTAGCCTGTCTCTTTTAAACGTCGGTTTCTAATAAACGCTGGTTTGAAAACATGTCACGACAAATAGACGCCGGTCTCCAATAGTAGCCAGGCGACCTTCGACCCGGAAGTCCCTCTGCGGTGTCTTCTTCTTCTTCTTCTTCTTCTTTTTAAATTTTATTGGCATTGGCAAACAACTGAATGGTGCATTACCGCCACCAACTGGTATGGAATGTAACTGGAACGTCGCTCAAAAAAAAACAAACCCTCTGTTCGGCCAGCTGTTTCCAATCAGCCCTCATCTACGACCAGCAGCATTTAAGCTGGATGCAGCAACCATTGAAGTGGGATTATTACACTGAACTGGAACTGTCAGCTAGCAAACCTGCTAACTGTGATTTTCTGCTCTTTTACTTCCTCTTGAGGAGAGTCGGCGGAGAGAAGTTTCGGGGAGCACCACTCGTGCACAGGGCTACCACAGAGAAGGAGACATTCGGGAGCAAAGGAGGAGCACAATTGGGAACTGCATTATTTGTGAACTGTTGGAATACGTGTTGGAGCACTGTAAGTAAACGCACTGTCTTTTCACCTCAGTCTAAAAACCGCGCCTGTGTCCTCTTTCCCTCTCACTTCCGCAACAATTCCGAGAAGGGAATAAGAGCCGGTCTCCAATAACCGCCGGTCTCTTTTAAACGGCGGGCTGGCCGGATAATTTTTTGAATAAATGCCTGGGCTACAATTGGAAGATATACGGTATGTGGAAAACAGCCTGGTGCTTTAATTAATTAAAGCTGCAGCAACAATAGTGTAATATAACTGCTCTGATCAAACTATTTGAGCCAGAATTGCACTAGTCAAACCTGTCCCAACTTTCAGAAGGAATATAAAAGAAGAAAGCGTCTTCTGTCGCACACTTATCTGCTGCTTTGATTTCACAAAATGACCTTAGTTGCTTTAATGAAGTGCAGGAAAAAATTAATCCGCACATAGACCAGTTTATAATGTCTACATATGAATTTGTTTATGACATAAGGTCTACAGTGTAGCTTAGGCTGGCGATTCAGATGAATTTATCTTCAGCAGCAGAGGTGACTCTTGGTCTTCCTTTCCTGGGGTGGTCCTCATATGAGCCAGTTTCGTTGTAGCGCTTCATGGTTTTTGCGACTACACTTGAAGACACATTCAAAGTTTTAGCAATTTTCTGGACTTTCAGTTCTTAAAGTAATGATGGACTGTCGTTTCTCTTTGCTTAGCTGATTGGCTCTTGCCATAACATGAAATCTAACAGTTGTCAAATAGGGTTGTCAGCTGTGTACCAACCTGATTTCTGCACAACACAACCCCATTAAGAAGGCGAGAAATTCCACAAATGAACCCTGGCAAGGCACACCTGTGGAGTGAAAACCGTCTCAGGTGACGACATCAGGAAGCTCATTGAGAGAAGGCCAAGGGTTTGCAGCGCTTTGAAGAAACTAAAGGGTGGCTACTCTTAGCAGTCTAAAATATAAGACATATTTAGAGTTATTCATAATTTTTTTTTCTTTGCTGCATAACTCCATATATCTTGCTTCACATATTTGATGTCTTCAGTTTGTATCTGCAATGTAGAAAGTACAAAAATAAAGAAAACCATGAAATAAGAAGGTGTGTCCAAACCTTTGACTGGTAGTGTACATTTATATCCTAAAACTACATTTGTAAAAAATAGATGAATCCATACAATAGCATGACATTAGGACTGCAAACCACTGCTGTTATGAGAGAATGACTTTCTGCATTCGTCAAACAGGGCACAGAAATCCAGCGTCGATATGTGCAGCCGTGAAGCCTAATGTCTCGAAAAAGGTCATCCTCCGAACATCGCAGAGAAAACGTAGATGTGGGGGGTCTGTGTGTTCTTTTCGTCACACCTGTTTTTTCTCCTGTGATAAATTGAATTAGCAGGTGGTACATTAAGTATCTTATGTTTAGTTTATGATGATAACACTCCCCCCCAAACCTTTCACACCTCAGTTCCTCAGTCCCACTTTTTCTGGCGGATGTTAAGTCTCTTCCCTTTGCTCCACCTTACTCCTGTACCTGCCTGCAAGGCTCCACGGCAGCTCTGTGTGTCTGTCGACTTAATGCTGAAGCAGGGCTCTAATCTGCCATTAAAACGGGGTGGGAGGGGGGGCTTACTGGTGTTTCTCTTACAAATCCACTTCCAGAAAACCCCGGCAGAAATGCTGCTGCATCCCGATGGATTAGGGATGGGGCTACCCCGGGAAAGAGAGGACAGGAGAGAGGCTATAAGAGAGAGAGAGGAAGGAAGACAGAAGAGGAAGGAAAGACAGAAGAGGAAATGATTTGAGAGGAGGAACTTAGAGGACATGAAAACGAGAGAATGGGAGATAAAAGGAGGAACAAAGGTCAAAATGGAATGATCTGATGGAGGAAAGGTGAAAATAAAGCAACAGGTGGACAGCTGCTAGGACAGCCAAAAGACCAGGAAAACCTGAGGGAGAAAATGAAAGTGTGGGGTTGTGTTTGTGTGCGTGCTTATGTGGGAATGCTCAAGAGAGAGAAGTGAAAAGGAAAATGACAGAGAAGGGGAAGGGTGTAAGAGCACAACAAGGAGGACAAAAGGTAGTACAGGGAGTGAGAGAGACAGAGAGTGTGAGAGAGAGAGAGAGAGAGAGAGACAGAGAGACAGAGAGATGGTGATGCTGTGTGGGTGTGCTGGTTGTACAATGACAGTTGTGAGCTGTAACGTTTAATATCTGGTAACCACACAGCGTTTACTTAATGTTGTGGGCAAATATCAGTTAGCGACAGATCCCTGCTCTGCGTCTTAACCCCTCTCAACCTGTTCAAATATAAAACACATTTACTCTTGCGTTCGTTACTCCTCTACTCTCCTTTTCTCTTCACTCTTCTTTTGGTGTAACAACGGTCAGGCTACCCATCACTCCCGGTGTCACAGCCTAGGCATGGGTGACACCTGTCCATCTGTGGTGGGAACACCGGAGAGCCAGAGCAGGGGTCTGAAATGAAGCGCTCCTGACAGGCAGATGGCTCAGCTCCTCCGTGCCAGGACTGTGCCCAGTTTCCTCCAACCCCACCCCACTCCCATAAGTCACCCCCTCTTGGCTCAGCCCATCTGTGGATTGGAGTTGAGGGGGCAGGAAAGTGTCCTTACCTGGGCTGACCACCCAATATGCATGATGCTCATTTTGTTCTGGTTCTTTTTAATGAGTCAGCGGTCCGTCGCAGCCTAAATCACACTCAGCACACGCAAAACCTCCCACGCACATCCAAGTAGCTGCCCTTCTAAAGGTAAGCGAAAGGTCTTTTTTTTTTTTCTTTTTCTTTTCTACCCAACACTCTTGGCTTTCCGTGGGCGGTTGCCATGGCTACGGCAAAGTAAGCGACCACCTGTGGGCTTGCTTCTGATGTAAAAGGAGAAAAAAAAATGGCAAAAAGAGACAAATCACCAGACTGCAAACTGATTGACCGAGAGTACCCTGGAATAAATCCAACATTTCAGCTTCTCTGATCTTTCAGTACATTCAAGCAGGCAGATTAAAAAAAGAACCCAAAACATCTTGATTCAGCAGACAGCAGAGTCGCCGATCAATCAGATAGGAGCTCAGACACAGTGGGCACGGCCAGCAGATTTTTCAGTCCGGGTCAGAGCAGCCCGAACCCCCCAGAGCAACTCACTCCACAGATTCTTCTCCTGCTGGACATCAATCTTCAGAGCTGCTGTCTTGGCAAAGAGCAGATTTGATTTCTCCACTGAACAGTACTCAACCCTTGACCTCCCTCCCCTCAAAGGCATGGTACTTCCAAGTAGTTGCTATGGTTACTGTAAATCGGGTGGTGGTAACGGTTGCAGCCCTGCAGGATGCAGAGCCACTGTGAACATTACAGGAATGGATATAAATTTGTACAAACCCCTTGCGAAGTGTAATTGAATGTAGTCGGTGAACCCACCCCCTGCCAATAAATTACCTGTTTATTTCTGGCCTTGAACAAGGTGACTGCCTGCAATATGTGCCAGAGTTCTGTGCAGCACGGTGCTCCCAGTCTGGTCAGGGGTTGGATCCTGTTTAAGAACTCAGTCATGTCTGAGTGCTCTGCAGTCCCGTGCAGACGCAGCGTGTTTTCCTGTGCACGCGTGTCCACGGGAGCTTGTGCTGTATGTGTACGTACATGTGTCCAGGCATGCAAGTATGTGTTGACTTGGTGCCAGTGGGTTCCTCGTGCCAGCACCGCAGTCTGGTGAGGCAGAGCGGCATGTCGGCTACACAGCTGCGCGCGGCCAGCTCCCATTGGCTGAGGTTAACGAGGTAGAGAGCACATCTGCATCGGAGCAGGCCACGGTTGAGTGAGAATGCAGCAAAGGCTGTTTTAGTCTCTCACTCTAACTAGACTGTGTGTCTGTGTTTTTTGTACGTGCGTGAGAATGTGCATGACTTTGGATTTATTTTCATACCAGGAAGGGTGACAATGTGTGAATGGAGTGAAAATATAGTTTATTCCAGTGCAGGATTCAAAACATTCACTACATGTGCAAACAGATACTCTGTAACAGCGTGCGATGTCACGTAAAGACCTTGTATCAAAAGTTAAGTTTCCATCATGTACAAACTTGAATTCGTTTGGCTGATACACGTTGAATGTGTGTACACTTACTTTACAGGATGGGAACCAGCGAGTTGGGTCACTGACACTGTTCAGGTTATACACCAATAAGGCATAACATTATGACCGGCTCACATTGTTCAGGTCCCCATTTTGCTGACCTTGTTGAGGTATAAACGACTAGACCCTGAAACTGTGTTAGCAACAGATCGTTTAAATCCTGTAAGTTGCAAGTCAGGTCTTCATGGATCGGGCTTGATCGTCAGGCACATGTTGTTGTTGTGCTCCTCAAACCATTCCTGCACCTCTTTTGCTTTGTGGCAGGGACCATTATCCTGCTGAAAGAGGCCATGTAAGTGCAGGGTATAAATGGTCTGCAACAATGCTTAGGTACGTGGTACGTGTCAAAGTAACATCCACCATACTGTAAAAGAAAAGCAGCTTTATCAGACCTGGGCACTTTTGTGTATTGTTCATTGGTCCAGTTCTGATGCTCAAATGCTCATTGTTTATGCTTTGGGTAGTGCACAGGGATTAGCACAGGACCCTGACTTGTTTGCAGCCCTATTAGCATCAAGCTGTGATAATCTGTGTATTCTGACATTGTATCAGATCCAACCACACTGGCCAGCCTTTGCTGCCCAAGTGTATCAGTGAGCCTTGGGCGCCCTTGACTCTGTCCTTGGTTCAACACTGTTCCTTCCTTGGCCCACTTTTCATCGATACTGACCGCTGCAGATGGGGAACACCCCACAACTGCTGCATTTTTGGAGATACTCTGACCCAATTGTCTAGCCATTACAGTTTGGCCCTCGTCAAACTCCTTCAAATCTTTATGCCAATTTTTCCTGTTTGAAATACGTCAACTTTGAGGATAAATGTTCACTTGCTCCCTAATGTATCCTGCTGACTAACAGAGGCCACGATGAAGAGATAATCAGTATTACTCACTCACTGGCAGTTTCCAAAAAGCCACTTGCAATATGGGCTGCAATGAAAAAGTTCAAAAACCTTACCTTATTTAAATTTGCTTATACCATCTCTTGTACCTCATGCGCTTTTTTGGCCTGGTTTCTCTTATATTTCTTCATGAAAGTCCTGTTCTGATCGGTAGTGCGTATCCAATTTCACCCAGGAACTCAAAGTTCAGCAGAGAACAAGCCACCTCTGTCTCAAAGTGACCCAGGTTTCACCTGCAGGATCATCACCATTGTTCAGCTGCTGTTAGGTGTTCTTCTGCAATCCAGCAAGTTTCATTAGATTTCAGTTTGAGACTGACAGTGGCCCAGCCCTTTTTTTTTTTTTACCTGAAGTGGCACATCAGGTCAGAAACAGTACTTTTCCAACACGATGTGAATTTGTCACCCAAGGTCAGACTAAGTTCTGGTTTTATGCCCCCAAGGCATCTGAGCGAGTACATTCATCAAAACAAGCTGAACTGCGTATTATCATGGCTTGTACACTATATACTTTTTGGGTCAAACCAACAAAATCATGAGAGGAGATCCAGCACACATCACAAAAGCACAACGATACAAATGAGGACTTTTACAATCCTTGTAAGTGAGCTGGGATCAATTTTAATCGCTCGTGATCATTTTTATGGACAGAATTTTTTGATGGTGCTGTGTGTGTAAAATTGCAGTGGAGTTGAACAAGCAGCTTCCTTAATCTTGAAGTGTGTGCTTCAAACAAAACAAAGACGGTGTCATGGTTCTGGGTCCATTTGACCCAGGAGTTTCTTTTAGTCCCTGTTTAGTTCTTGGATTATTAGGATCCTTGTTTCACTGCCCTCTGTGTCACCCTCTGTGCGTCTGTGTTTATGTGCTTGTATGAGCTCTTGCATCTCGTTTCCCTCCTGTTCAATTTTATGTTTTCACCAGCCCGTCATGTTTCTTCTCTCTCCCCCGTGTCACTCGCTCCCTCTGGTCTGCTTTTCCTCCACTCCTGTAACATGTTCCACCGTTTCCTGTTTTATTGTGAAAATCTCATGTTTCCATGTTCGGTGTGCTTTCCCTGTTGCGTCATTTTAATTCGTGTCAGCTGTGTTCCCCGTGTGTTCTCACTTCACTCGTTATCCTTCTATATATTTATGTCAGCGTCTCCCTCGGTCCTGTATGGCGATCTCCCTGTTCTGTTTCTAGTTTCTGTATTGACTCGTTTCAGCACGACTTTAACACAATGTATTTTGTGTTAAAGTCGTGTTTAAGAGTCTGCGTTTGGGTGCAATCCTGCCTGCCCCACACAGTTTATGACAGAGAGATGGGATGTGAAAGAGCCAAAAACACACACTCTATGTAAATCATAATGAGCCCCAATTATGCCGAATTTCAGTAATCAGTCTGTGTTAATAATTGTATCATATATAAAAACTGGACTGGAATTCAAAAGAACACTGAAAAACTTTTGTGTATGAATTTTAAACACAAGAAGTCACTCCCGGAGTTACATGTGCATCAGACAAACTCAACTTCTCACAGCAAGAGGTGCAGTCGTGCAAAGGGAATAATTAAAGTGATTTAACACGAAACAATGACTGCTCGACAAACATGACGAAAGAACTCCTTTTGCAAAGCTTTGCTTAAAGATGAACCTTTTGCGGAACCATTGCCCACATCCCACAACTGTTGAAGCAAAAGAAGTGGGTTGAATGACTACTCTGAGTCCCCCCCCCCTCCTCATCTGTAAACTCATCTGCATGAGAGTTCACGGTCATTTCAGCATGTGCTGTCCTGTCCTCAAGTATGATTGTGAGCACATTCGGTCATGAATAAATATGCTTTTGTGCTTAATGGTGCTGCAGCACACAGTAGTATCTATCTAGGACAGTAGCATGTCGTGATTGTTGTTTACACAGCCTATTTACATTAGAAAGCCCTGTAACAATAAGCAGTCTCACCATGTAGAGCCGATAGCCGGGGGTTTTCACGTTGAAGCCCATCGTCCTTATTGTCTGCCTCACCCGGGGAATGTAGAATTAACAGATTAGCCAACTGGAGGGGTGGGTGGGGGGCGGGTGGAGGAGAAGAAAATGCCTGCATCTGCTGTTTGATTTCGAAAAAGGGAAGGCAGTGGTGATTGTTTGAGCGAGCATGCATGAATTCATATGTCTATTTGAGGATAATGACTGAAATCGTATGCGCACGGCACCTGATGAATGTAAGCAGGCCTCGATAATGTGCTAAGCCAAGTGTCTTCCGATCCGTCTTGCCTATTTGGGATTTATTTTTCAGTCTGCGTGTGTATGTTTGTGAACTGACACGCTATGAAGTGACATGCATGTCCGTGTGTGTGTGTATGTGTGTGAGATGAGAAATCAGACAGACAGAGCAAGCATGGTGATGTGAAGAGAGAGGGCAAACGCATTCCTCTTTACCTTGGATCCACTGGCTGAGTCACTGCAGATGGAGGGCATTTTTCATGCTGCATTGCTACACAGTTCCCTTTACCGCGTTATTTTTTATGACACTCCTCCCCAAGGATGGTGGAGTCTTAAGGAGGCCTCTGACTGTGATTAATATAACAGCCTTCCGTTACTGCCTGACATTTGAGATCTTCACATCTGTCTCATTCTTCACCGGGCGGGTGATGGCGA
>VURO01025002.1:0-13216 GCA_015108175.1 Pelvicachromis taeniatus
CTGTATACAATAGTATTTCGATTTACGAGCCGCGATCAGAGCAAAATTTCTCCCCGGTGTACGAGGCCTGCCTATTTTACGAGCCGAGCTCCGATACGTCACCGCTGTAATAATGTGAATTATTGTTTATAAGATGAATTGTTCCACAGTGGATTGTGTTGCTGCACGGATGTTTTAGAGTGTGACACGAGTAAGTTGGTGTTGGGCCGGAACGTTAGGCTGTATGCTGTTTATGTACATGGCAGAGAGTTAACCTGAGTCACCTGACTTATTAATAAACCTTACTACCCCGCTGGGTAGGAAATAGATATTCTGGAGTCTGTCGTGAATGAGACCAGAATATAACAACCGCTAGTTTCCGCTTCACCTTTCTTACCCGGAAACTTCTACCCAGAGCCGTTTCAAGGCTTATCCCTTTGTGATGACACCTGCTTGGTTCACGTACGTACGTATGTACGTATCATGAACCTCCTTTCTCAGCCGCTCTCCGTTAACTGCAATCGTCTGCTGCCAAGGTAAGGTTATATTAAGTTGGTTTATCTTTTATTTAACTATATTTACTAATAAAGTATTGTGATGTTTGTTTCTTATTTAAAAACATGTTTTTTCCATTATTTATGGTATTTTGGGGACTTTTTGGGAGGGCTAGAACGGATTAATCCCATTTTCATCAGGTTCCGAGCTTGGTTCTGGAATGGATTAAACTCGTAACCTGGGGTTCCACTGTAAGTAGACATAGCTTAAAAGGAATGAGTACAACAGAGTCACTTTTTCAGTTTTATTAAGCAAAACTCAAAGATATGAACACTGAAAATTCCAAACTTAAAAAAAATTATGGCAACGGCTAAAGTTAAAGTACATTTCTTCAGTTCAACAGTATTTTCTTGGCCTTCACCAATAACACACTGCATGTCAATATTCAAGAAATATTAAAATAAATATTTTTTTATAATAATGAATGCTAAAAGCAATATGTACTTTTGAATACTTTTGATTAATTACACTGCCAACTATTGAAATATGTAAATATATATACACTTTACCACTGTCTTGGTTCTGTTATTTTTTCATACCTGCTTAGTTAACAGTCATAGTCATAACAATGACTCTTAGAAACAACTACTGCAGTGATCCAGACTCGAGTCTCTACGTTGGGTAACAGTTTACCAGATTACTGTACTCTGAATGAATACAGTGTTGTTCAGTCTATGGGAAAATTGTAGGAGTCGTTCATAGATCACTCAAACATTACCAAGAAGTTTATCAGTGGTTCTTGGGAGAACTCTTCAATGTCACAGTGAATGACTTTCACAGATTGGTAATGGACTGGGTCGTTGTCATGGCTTACTTTAATGAAGGCCTCAGCATCAGCTCTCATCTGGCACATCACACTTGTCCTGAATGAAAGAGAGAGAGAGTGAATAAAAATTAATCAACTAATTCACAGGATGATTTTAGTACAAAATCATATCTCCAATTCATCATCTTCATCAGAAATGTGGTTTATAAATTCTCCAAATTGTCAGAATAATTTTATGTCGATAAGCATCACCCAGTGTGTAGGAGTTATGTTCGAAAGCTATTTATTATTTTAGTTACAACTCTGTATTTTTGTAGTTTTGCATAACAAACTTCATATGAATGAGTAAAAACTGATGATCTGTGTTCTAGACAGTAAACAGTTCGTGACAGAAGAAGAGTGAGATGGTTTGGATATGTGCAGAGCGGGGATAGTGGACATGGTGGACAAAAGATGTTGAAGATTGAGCTAAAAGGCGGGAGAAAGTAGCATTCACTTGGAAAATGCCATCAGCTGAATAACATGGCTGTCAAGCTTAGCGTAGAGCATGTTGGCTCTGTTTGAACACCTTTGAGTGTTTGGAGCTCTGAGTACATCTACATCCAGAAGAAAAAATACAGCAAAACTACTTAATGAGTTCAAAATTATTTGACCTATGATAAAATGATAGTTATGGTTCTCCATACAATGATGTTTGTTCTTTAAGTGCTACATGTTAAACATCTTTGCTATGGTGAGAACAAAGTGAGTGAAGTGGTTAGCACATTGGGTTTGTAATAATATTAGACGTGGTTGAAGGAGACTGAAAAAATCCTGACACGCATATACCTCTCAAAAAGTTCAGGTTATGGTTCATGGTCCATGGTCAGAAAGGTAAGATTATAATTGTTAAAGCTTGCAAAAATAATCAAAAATAATACGTTGAACTAACTTAAATGTCAGATGAACTTAAGTTATTTGAGTTATTAGGACTATTTTTTTAAAAATTAATTGACATTACTGAATGTATTTAATTACTTTGAGTGTTTGGCTTTACAATGCTTGTTGACATAGCACATAAAGAACAAAGTAACTTTTTTGTAATGAATCACATTAATTTGATATCTAAAAGATCATGAAATCAAGATGAAAAAATATTGGCTTACGTACTATTTTTGCAGTGTAGAAATTTCAAACATTGTGTTATGCTGAGAAAAGGAGAAAAATGGAATGAGACAGTGGCGACATGGACTCCCACTATAGACAAAGTGTTTAACATCGTCACCCGTGGCAGCTCAATTACCTGAGTGTAATTGCAATAACTCCAATACCTCTGCAGTCATGCTTGACAGTTTCCAGACCAGGTCCTGTAATTGCAGGTTGATATGCAACTGGAAATCAAAAGGGGCTAACACGTTAGTGAGAGAACAGCTAGCCTATGACTTCCACAGCTGAGTGGTGAACTGGTAATGCAATAAAAGGTTGGCGTTATTAGCAGAGTTGTGAATGGCAAATTGGTGTGAATGCCAAATCGTCAGGGTTAGTGTTGAATAAGATAGAAAGTTAAACAGGGAACTGGGAAGATGGGGGGGATAAGACAATGGATGATGTTCAAGTGTGCGAGAGCAGGCTCGGTCTTATTGTAATGGTCCTTAAATACTGTCAGTAATTAAAAAAAATAAAGGTCTATTCTACTTCTGAAAAACTCCTTGCAGTCAACCGCAAAGTGCTAGGTTAGTCCAAGGATCACCATCATTCACCGTGCAGACCTGAAAGTCTGTGAGGTTTTGTTCAAATAAGACTTTGCACCATATCAAGCAGAGAGGATACATTAAAAGATGAATTAACCAGATGTAGTATAGTGAATAAAAACATTGCAGAATCTTGACCTGTAAGGTCCCCTAATGCTTGAAAGGAAGTGCTTGAGAAATGTGAAAGAGCTTCTCAAAGTTTCGATGTCAGGCTTACAGTAAGATAACATTAGACAATTTTTCAAACTTTTCAAAGGTTTGAGTCATCCACTGAAGCTCTCTTTTAATTCCTTACACACCGGCTTCAGTCTTTTTGTGCGCATAGTTATCTGCAACACCAAGTTTTGTTTGAGAACTAAAGAGCATGCCCTTTTTTTAAATTTATTGACATATACATATATGATCATAAGATTACAACATAGTAACAATGTTGTAATTTTACTTTCATTCCTGTCACATATGAGTTACAACAAAGAAGCATTACGCAAATTAAAAGACAATCAATTCGTTAGACACCAACAGGTGCCATGACGGTGCCAAACTATCAAAATTATTAAAGCTTTTTAGCTACTTTCATTGTCTTCTTCAACATTAAATTTTCATAGGTTAAGGAACATTTAAATTCATGTGTTTGTTTTTTTGTTTTTACAGAGCACTTCAAGAACCTTTTACATCTTCCATTAAAAGTAACCATAGAATATGGCTTGAAGCATTGGTAGCATAATTATTTACTGAGCAGCAAGTGTGTGAACAGTCACTATTCATCATTCATGTAAAAAAGTCTTCACAGGACTATAAGCATGCGTGTGAAAAACTAAGAAGACTTTACTGCTAAGTTTTGAGAATTTGCTGGTCTGGATTGTGCTAATACACCATCTCCTTTGGCGTGCACGCCCCAGTAAATTTTGCCCAAGAACAAACTTAAAAGCTCTATCTTAAACTCTCAGATATTTTATCACCTTACAGCCTTATTCTGAATGCAGAGTGGTTAAGCTGTGGTTAGAACTCTAACCTTACAGCAAAAAAGTCCTGGGTTTGAATTCTCCATATTGTCAGTATGTGTGCAGTTTGCTTATTCTAACTGCATGCGTTCTCTGAAGTTCTCTCTGAGGTTTGCCAGTAGGATCCTGAAGGACTCTGAAACTATGAGAAACAAAATTCTCTGGTCTAATGAAACAAAGCTTCAACTCTTTGGCCTAAATCCCAGGTGTCATGTCTGGAGGAAACCAGACAATGCTCATCAGCTGGTCAATGCCATATCCACAGTGACGCATTGTGGTGGCAGCTTCATGCTATGGGAGTGATTTTGGCAGCAGGAACTGGGAGCCTAGTCAGGATTGAGAGAAAGATGAATGCAGTATGAATGCATGTGCAAAGATGATGATATCCTGCTCCAGAGGAAGGTTCATCTTCCAACAGGACAATGACAATACTGTACAATGCTATAGTTTTGTTTATTATTTGAAATAATTTTCAAGAATTTCAAGCAAATGTTGCTTCACTTTGTCATTATGGGATATTGTGTGTAGAGTATTGAGGTGAAAAATGAATTGAATCCATCCTGGAATAAGGCCGTAACATAACAAAATGTGGAACAAGTGAAGTGCTGTGAATACTTTCTGGATGCACTGTAAAGTTTCCCTTTAAGTGAAGCCAAGTATCATTCAGTCTGCTTTGCTAAAAAATATGTACCCGATTATCTCTGATTGTTTCAGCTCTCCGAAATGATCTAAGGAGAGAAATTTCAGTGATTATTCAGCTTTTAAGATCTGCCAGTGTCAGTTAATTATGTGGCTGAGTTTCTGATGACAATAGTTAAATTCAGTGATGAAAGTTATTCTTTTGTTTTCACGTGGGCTTTTAGTTATAAGCGGTCCAGTTCTTGATGCTCTGTATGTAGTCAAAACCAGACACAGCATAAGTACAAACCTCTCATACTCATCTAGTAGTAGAGGGGTTAATTTGGGCTGTTTTGCAGTGACAGGACCTGGGCACCTTGTAGGCATTGACCATGAACTCCAAAAGGTTCTAGAGTTAAATGTGAAGACATCTGAAACCCAAAGCTTTACTGAAAACAGACCATACAACATGATCTCAAGTACAGCAGCAAACGCACAAAGAAATTGCTGAAAAAGAAAAGAATGTGCAACGGTTTAGTCAAAGTCCAACTTCACTGAAATGCCGTGGCAGGACCTTACAGGAGCTGTACATCAATAAATAACCACAAGACTCAAATTCAATGAAGCAACCTTATAAAGAAGAGTGGACCAGAACTCCTTCATAGTAATGTGAGAAACTGATTACTCACCTGTCACTTATTTCTCTTTCATGACCGTGATGTTGGTATTTCTTTCTAAATTAAACATAATTTTATTTCATTTAGGACTAAACATATCCACAGAGTAAATAAGAAATTTATTGAAGCAACACTGCACATCAGTGCTTGTAAGATTATCTTAGAAGTTAGTTGCAGCCAATGCGCACAATAACTGCAAAGGAATACAGTGCACCATCAGAAAGTCTCTAAAATGACAAGACCTGTGAGATGGTCCCAGTCAGCAATGTAATTGCCCACTGAGTGCGGTCCAAGGAGCGACACAGTCAGTTAATAAACCAAGAAAAACACTTTGGGTGCTGAAACTAATCTGATCTTCACCATTTCCAGCTTATAAGAATTCACATACAGTGTTGTGAAAAAGCAGTAGTGAGGATGGGGTTACATTAGCTTTTTGCATATTTGTCACACAATGCAGTTTTTAAATAATGATTTCATTTATTAGGGGAAAAAGCTATCCAAACATATCTGGCCCTGTGTGAAAGAGTTAGTACCCTGCAAATGTAATAACAATATTTTTTTGCTTTCAGGGATGACACAGTCAATCAAGCTTTTCTTATAGCTGGCAATAAGTATTGCAGAAAGCTGTGGAGGAATTTTGGCCTAGTCTTCTTTGCAAAATTATTTGCAAATTGGAGGGTTTTGAGGCATTATGGCCTGTTTAAGGTCATGCCAATTGGATTTTGACTAGACCACTCCAACTCTTTTCTTTCTTACTTTCTTTCATTCAGAGGTGGACTTGCTGTTGTGTTTTGAATCATTGTGCTACTGCACAACCCAAGTGCGCTTGTACTTCAGGGCATGAACTGTTGGCCAGACATTCTCCTCCTGATAGAGAGCAGAACTCGTGGTCTGAATAATAAAGGCAAGCCTTCCAGCCTCAGATCATCACATTGCCACCACCATCATTGACTGTTGGTTGCAATGCTCTTTTTTATGAAACACTGTGTTTAGTTTTATGCCAGATGAAACAAAGCATAAACATTCCAGAAAGTTCAATTTTTGTATTATCAGTCCACCGAATATTTTCTCAGTACTCCTGGGGATCATCAAGACATTTTTGGCACACGTGAGATGAGCCGTTATGGCTTTTTTGGTCAGCAGTTATTTTCACCTTAGAGCGCTCCCATAGATGCCACACTTGCCCAGTCTCTTTCTTACTGTTGCCTAATGAACACTGACCATAACTGAAACAAGCGAGGGGGCCTGGAGTTCTTTAGATGATTCTCTGAGTTCTTTTGTGAAATGGAAAAGCTTTTAAACGGAAAATGGTAATGAGAAAATAATGGCAAAAATGGGGAGACGTACACTTACACTTAAATGGGTTGCCAGTGATGTAAAGAGGTTAAATGCATACATTAATAAATAAGAAACTTCAAATATGTGAATATGACACATAATATCAGTTTACTCTTTTGCAATCTCATTCATGAATACTGAAACTATGCATTCTACATTGTTTATGTTAGCAATACTCTTGGAAAATTCAAATTTTTTTTATGTCTGCCAGACATTACTCTATGCCCACCAGATTTTTTTTTTTTTTTTTTTTACAATCTTTAGCATTTTTCCATAGGATGTACTTGGACTTATGTGAGATATAGCTTAGTATTACTGGTTTTACCCACAATTGGATTGTGTAGACTGCACCATCTTATAATATCAACACAACTGTTAGGCCGTGGTTGCTACCCAGTCTGTAGTTATTGTCTTAGATCATTTGCAGTAACAGCTGTCTTTATAATTTAGTTTTTCATTGCTTTGGCACTTTTGGGCGACTCGTGGTCAAGTTTGCTTTGGGCCCAGCGTTTTTATGAAAAAACGTAGAACAAACACTGCTTTTGATTGATTGACGCTGTGGAGTCATGTGTAACCAGGCTGTAGAAAAATCAGTAAAAGTTCCATCAAAAAGACCACACTTAGTGCTACCACTCGGCTTTAATGTGGTCTCGCAGAAACCTGAGACGATCTGTGGTTTAGCCCTGCTAACTTAAGGGTTTTGTGTTATTCCAGCATTCCTCCATATGTCTCGGGACAGTCCAAAACCACAGGCCCTGACACCAGCGGTGGTTCCAGATTGAGCTGCCAAGATCCACTGTGAGGAATATTCCTGTTCTTTATCCAAGAGCAGACCATTAGGATTTATAGCAGGAGAACATAAAGTACTCAGGGAGAATATCTGTCTAGAAAAGACCCAACAGACAGACTTATAACAGCTGTACTCCACCAAGGAAAGCACTGGGTCTGGTTTAGAAACTTTGGTTACGGACAATATGTTTACCAAAACAGTTAGACACCCCCGTCCCCTCCCAGCCGAGAAAAAAAAAAAAAAAAACCTTTTGGAATGGAAATGGAAATGTCAAACATTGAAGAAGTCAGCCAGCAAATCAAGTAATGTAGACTCCTTTGGAAAACCATCCTTATGATATAATCTGGTCATTTTATTCACATTTGGAAAAGGTAGTTGAGAGCCTACCACAACACTGACAGCAAGCACCCTACATGTAGATAAAAGCACCACAGAAGCTCTGTCCAGATAGTGACTGAAAGACAACATCAACCCTACAGTAGTCAGTCAACTGAAACAGCAATAAATGAAGTCAGTCATAATACAAAAAGCACAAATAGATCACATACTGTAAGACCAACAAGGATAAAATGGAAGCTCAGACTCAGTAGAGTAGCAGTATCCTAAATTCTTACCCCCTCTTACAGCAATTACACTTCCTTAAACAGACTGTTAGAGGAGGGAGAGAGGGGGGACAAAAAAGAAATGTGGCGGCACGCTTGAAATAACTGTTGGCCGAGGAGCTAATAGGCATGGAATGATGACAGATATCATGGAGTGGACGCTTCGCAATGACTGGGAAGGAATTAATAAGCAGGAATGGGTTAATAGTGCATTAAGAGCCAGCAGGAAAACGGCAGGAGAGAGGAGGGAGAAGCTTCTGAAGTCAGCTGTGAGTAATCAGCCCATGGCGAGCCTTCAACGATTACCATAACAGAGCAATTGGACGTGAAAAATGGATAATAGTATGGACATAGAAATGTGGGACGAGTCTGTGTGTGTGTGTGTAGTGTTGGCTGTGGGGGAGGAGTAAAATGCTCAAATCCACTGGTTTTCCAATTGTCAAAAGCAGAATGTGGTATTAATTTTTCAAACGAAAACACTCAGAACCATAGCGTTTGCTAATTATAGTGGAGTCATTACTTTGCAGATATTATTCTCGAAATGTAGTTTTCATTAGGACAAGCACAGGAAAACGGCCTGGATTAACCGAAAATATCATATTTACGTAAATAAATACTGAGAAGTAAAATCACCATGAATACACAAAATTGTCGTATCGGTTGATAACTGTCATCTTTTTCCTTTGTACAGAACACTGGTGACAACTGATTTCACACCCAGTGTTGGCCAGAAAATAAAATAAATACATTTGCCAATGTCTCGCATGCTAACTCATTATTTTAAAGAAAATGTTTTATTTTTCTCAGTTCATCCTTTTTGTAAATCTTAATGAGGGCAAGTATAACAGCAAAGCACATGAAATGTGTTAATGCACGTAATCTTTTTTCCTTTTTTGATCCTCACTCTAACAAATCCCTCACTGCAAACTTTGCATGTAACCAGCTCACAAATTTAAAACCGTAAAATCTTATACCAAAATCAATTAGTTTCACGGGAGCAGCTTACTTGCTTATGGGATGGGGATTTGCATCATTTACCAACAGCAAACTTTATAGAAAGATTAAAGTCTATTAGCAATTAGGATTACATTTCATAAGTTTTTAGTGATACTAAAGGTCTTTTGCTTCTTCTTAACAGGTTTTTTTTTTCCTTCACCATTTTATTACCTGCAGTTTAGCCAATACTGCCACCTACTAAAGGGAAATTCAGGCTTTGCAGCACGACCTGACTCTGAAATGCTCTCATGTCCTTTCAGCCCCCATTCAAGGGGTGGCTGTAGCTCAGGTGGTAGAGCAGGTCATCTACTGATCGGAAGGTTGGTGGTTCGATCCCTGGCTCCCCCAGTCTGCAGGCCAAATATCCTTGGGCAAGATATTAACCCCGAGTTGCTCTCCGATGCATCCGTCGGAGTATGAATGTGTATGAATGTATTAGTTAGAGCACTAAAAAGTACACAAAAAGTGCTTGTGTGAATGGGTGTGATTGGGTGAATGAGGGTGTTGTATAGAGCGCTTTGAGTACTCCGGGAGAGTAGAAAAGCGCTATATAAGAATCAGTCCATTTACCATTTACCATTCCATCTGCTCATATTATGTTTCTTCTGTTGAGAAAATGGACCTATTTGTTTGACTGTGCAGTGATGCTTTATCCCTCGTTTCCTTGTGTAGTTGTGAAGAGAGATTTCCTGTTTGGAAGAGCTACGTAGCTCAAAGCTTGCTGTGTCACAAACACTCAGCTGTCAGCTTTAAGTTGAGCCTCGCGCTGGGCCAAAACATCAGAAAATCTCTTCTCTCTCTGTGTTTGTGTTGTTAAAACGATTTAGACACGAGCTGAAATCACTTACATTAGCTAATAGCCTAATGTTCCCTTTGGCATTTTTGCACATGTAAAACTGTTCAAGCGATTGAAAAAAACACACACACCATTATATGTTTTCAGGTGTTATCCAGTTATATGGACTAACTGGGGTATGTACCATTAATCCATTTAACAAGGTTAAAATACAATTAAATGCTTTACCTTTAGCATAGCCTACATTGCTTTCTCTTCAAGATGAAAGCGGAAAAATAAATGATCCTCCTGTTTTCTTTCTTTCTTTCATCATACCAGGATAATTGTGTCTCTACTGAAGAAGTAACACAAGCTGTACACACAAGCATCACTGTTTCCTTTATTACACGCAGTGTATTGTACGAAGGATGAATGGCACTAACTAGCGCAAGATTAAACTTAAGCTCATACTGGCATTAATAAAGGAACTGACGAGCTTAGAGGTCAGTGCCCTGTTTACTGTTACAATTAGGTATGGATTCAATTTACCCATTTATGTGTAAGTTTAAATAACCATCGGCTTTGTCGCAAAAAAGGCATGGTGAGCCAACAAGACAGTTGATAGATACAAGTATATTTAGTGATGATGTTGGACTGTAGCTGTTATCAAACTCAAGACAAACCACCCCTAAAATCTTTGTGGATAAGCAGTGCTAATGTGTAAATACTAAGTTATTACTGAACTATTCCTGCCAACTAGTAACATCGGTCGCAGCAGATGGCTGCCCCTCCCTGAGCCTCGTTCTGCCGGAGGTTTCTTCCTGTTAAAAGGGAGTTTTTCCTTCCCACTGTCGCCAAAGTGCTTGCTCATAGGGGGTCATATGATTGTTGGGTTTTTCACTGTATGTATTATTGTAGGGTCTACCTTACAATGTAAAGCGCCTTGAGGCGACTGATGTTGTGATTTGGCGCTATATAAATAAAATTGAATTGAATTGAATTAACATAGTTGAAAGCATAGATTTTTCCACTGTTTCACTCTATGTTGGAACCAGTGAAAATACTCACAATGCTTTAAGAACAGCAAAACTGTCAGTGTGTTTTATGGTCTTAACTACGCTGTTGCATTTGGCAGGTGTAATGAACCTTGTAGCCTCTAGGGGGACTTGGTGAGTAGTTACACTGCTCCTGATGTGGAACTTATATTTTACCTTAGGCATTGAATCTGGACCATTTCATATACAGGAGGACCTCAAGGCCACCTGCCTGCAAATTCTGAAATTCATGAATTTTGACAAGGTTACCAGTGTTTCTTCTTTTTCTATTTGACATGTTTCCAGGGTCCAGTGTAAATGGAAATAGAAGACATTTCATAGCTATGGAGCAAGAAACATACATGGAATAAGGATATGATGTAGCTGAAAATCGATATGCCCTTGGCATTACACCATTTGCTTCCAGTGTGCGTCGGAGAAGCATGAGACGTTTCATTTTGTGCACTGATTCCTCTGGTCGGGCTATTATCCTCCTGATAAGTCCACATACCTCCTCTAATCAAATGGACACTCATCCTTGGGAAAAGAATATTCAGTCACTCGAACGTTCAGTCATTACATGATAGCTCAGTCATAATGTTAATTTCATGGGGGCATTATTGTAGGCAGACCACTGTAACTGAAGCCACCAAGAAAAAGGATCTATTTCACGTTTGCATGCTAATTAATTAACAGTCCTTTTATTCATTTTGGGTGACACCATGTATGTGGATATATGTATGCACATAAGACAAATTTTTGTCCACGTACAGGAACGCTTTAAGGATAACTCGCCAAACTGTACAGGTAATTTTAGGTAGCGTACAATCGTAGAGCACAAAGGAAACAGTGGACGTGAAAGCAAGAAGAATGATTACTGCACAGTCACACAGTCTAAATACATCAAATCAAATTTATGTAAAGCTATTTAAAAACTCCATGAACATTTACTAAATGATTAAATGAAACAATCTCACATTAACTTTCTAAAATGTAACGTACAGGAGTAGTCATCGCTGGTGAATCCTAACAGAGCACTAACACACTGTTCACCGTAAAGCTGGAGTTATACTTTTTCTAAAATGCATATAAATGACTGCAAATCTGTCTGTTGGGTAGGTCACAGAGACCTGCAGAGCTGACCGGTGTAGATCTCAGGAAAATGCACTAAGCAAGGTGATCGGTGCTTTCTCCTTGTGGGAGATGGGTTTGCAAAGAAAAGACACATACCAATAAAAGATGCAGTTGTATGAAGTGTTGATTTTTACCTGGATGGTGAATAAAATGTCATAAAAGATCTTGTTTGTGCCACAGTGTCATCGAATCTAAAGCTTTTGCAGAAATTTAGATGAGAAACGAGAAATCTGAGCATTTTAGAGCATATCTTCTTTTTTAAAGCCATCGCACAAAAATTGCCAGGCACAAATGGCAACCCTTCACCTTGCCTGGCCAGTACTACAAAATCAGTTTCTTGTTTGTTTTTAGCCTTTACCATTTTTTCTTTCCGTGTCTTTTGTTGAGATCTGCTACACACCCTGTGTAAGAAGATACTTTGCCAAATAAACCATAAACCGATTGTGATTGTAAATGATACCTTCTCGGCTCCAAACGTCTCTGGGATTGGAAATTATTCTGGGGATTATTCAAGTTTACTCGTGAGCCCTGTGTTTTGTTATGACTGTTATTAGTAGCAGACAAGACCATTTCCACAGCAGGTGGAGCATTATCATGTTCCTAATAGTGTCAACAGAAACTACATACCGTATTTTCCGGACTACAGAGCGCACCTGAATATTAGCGGCACAACTTGAAATTATGAAAAAATCATATTTTGTTCATACATTAGCCGCACCAGACTAAAAGCCGCAGGTGCACTAGTGGGCTAGTAGCGCTAGCGAGCGGGCTAGTAGCATTAGCCAGCGGGCTAGTAGCGCTAGCCAGCGCTACTACACCGGCTAGTAGCGCTAGCGGGCTAGTTGCTAGTAGCGGTGGCCCGCCTTGCAGGTTAAGGGCAATGGAGCGACTGCTCCACCAGCCTTAGAAGAGCCCCGCAAAGTGGGCCGCGCACCGCCGCCCGACCGACCCAGCCCTTAGAGCCAATCCTTATCCCGAAATGGATCTGACTTGCCGACTTCCCTTAGCTGCCTTGTTCTAACATGCCAGAGGCTGTTCACCTTGGAGACCTGCTGCAGATATGGGTACAGTGCCAGCTTGCTAATCTAGTCTCTTTTTCGCGCTAATTCGTACGGCACTACTTTGGCTGGCGGACGGACATGTGACCAACATATCACTCTTTTCGGTGTCTGATCACATGCCTTTCCGCCAGGCAAAATGGCGGAACAAACCAAAACAAAT
>VURO01025009.1:6889-28505 GCA_015108175.1 Pelvicachromis taeniatus
TAATCTTTTGAATAAACGCTGGGGCTATTATTGGAAGATATACGGTATATATATGTATGTGTATGTATATATATATATATATATATATATATATATATTCTACTTGAAAAAGTATCGAAATATATCATTGCACAATTATGAAAATAAAGCACACACATAACTGTTATTTTCAATCTATTTTTGCATAATCATAATTAGTATTTTTCCAGTGTTTATATCTCTAATCAGAACCTTGTAACTTACGGTCCTCACAGCCCACATGAACCTGCAGTCCCTTTGCCAGTTAATATCCTTAAAAATAACAACAGACTAAAGACTCATTATATTTTTACCCTCTTACACCTTGCTGCATTGCATAAAAGTCAGTATTCTTCGTCATCTTATCACCATAAACCACCAACTACACAGGTGACTGCGCAAATGACAAAAAAAATTAATCACCCAAACAGTTTGTTGACAAGTTATGTCCCCTTCTGCTCTTAGCTGTGTGTCTGAATAATTAGCCTGTCCTCACTGCTGTGCGTGTTTCATTTTTGCCTGCCCTGCATTAGATAGTGTGTTGTCATGCTATTGACAATGACAGTGGTGGCAGCCATCCATGCGGTGCTTCTGTCAGTGTGAGCTGCCAGTGCAAAGCAATGAGAGAAACAGAGTCAGAGGAAGGCTCCAAAAAAACAGAGCTGCTTTTGAAGGCATTGAATTTAAAGGTGCTGTTCTTTAGAAAGATTGTAGTAAAATGTGTTAACATTACCAACATTATGAGAAAGGCGAGATGTAATGACCTGCCATTACATCTTGCTTTTTAGAGAGCAAAATGTTTCTTCTATCACAGAAGAGCTGAATTTGTTCTGGAAGTATAACTCATTCTCATGGCCAACTTATTCACCTGCAGCCTCAGCACCTGCTCCACCAACACTTACTGGCACAAGCCTCAATCCATGTTGGATAGATGGCTTCCCTTTGGATACCATCCGCAGCAAAGCCTAATACCAGCTACCCACTATGCAAGCCAACAACTAGCCACCTTGCCAAAACCGTTAAAGATGTAGTACACGAAGAAATACAAAGCGAAAAAACACACTAATGTAGGAACTCAGAGTCATACACACAGAGTCTCTTAGCACCTGTTAATTTACTCGGCTCTCGGCATGCAAAAAGAAGTGGACAGGTGCTACGCCTTGATGAAGATCTGTGTGTCATTCTGTTTTGCTTGGCTTGTTTTCTATACGAATGCTTAGATTTTGTGATTCATAGGTTTAGTAAAGATGTTGAGGCAACTTTGCAGGATTCACTGTTTTTGTGATGATTAATATGGTTGGCTCTGTAGTACTTGAAGCACTGTGTAGCTGGAGGTTAATGATATCATCCCAAAAACTGCACATCACTTAAGGTCAGTAGACATCTGCATTCTTTCTCATTGTGAAATATAGAAGTTGACTTGCATACTAAGTGAAAACAAAAAAAAAAGAGATTTATTTGATAAGAAGGTCCTGCATAAGTCCACAATGCAGATTAGCATAGCATGAGACATTGTAGGTCAAGCTCAGACAACCTGTTTAAATATTCAGACAGAACTCTTCACAACATGAAGTAATTAATGACATTTAAATGTTAAATGCATCCTGGGCTAGTTGGTATTAATTAGGGGATTCAAAATAATCCCAGTAAGTGAACATAATGTTGTGGCACTTCTAGAATTCCATTGCACACATTGGAAGGTGTGTTACCTTTGTATTGCTTATTATTACCAAGAGTCTATGATCTTGCAATCACAGAACCGAATGCAAATTCAGCTAATCCTATTTACCACCCCAGACAGTTGTGTCAGTTTTATGCTGTATTTCCAAAACAGTAGAAACAATGTAAAAGAAAAATCTTTTTGAAGTAATTTGCAAATGTTATGAGTCTTAAGTTACATTTCAATCTCACGAGACAAACTTCACTGGACACTAAAATCCTGATCTATAGAAAAACCTAATCCCAGCTGTGAAAAGCCTCTAACAAGTTCCTCTACTTCAAATTTAAACAAAGCATTTCCAAAGTGAGGCAAACATCGACTAAAACTAGCCATTTTAAGTAGGAACGTCATGAAAAAAACCAAACAGGATGACACTAGGCATAAGCTTATCCCTCAAGAACATTTGCATTTCTAGTTAGCCGTTGGGGGAAATAAAGTAGCTGAGGTGTTTAAACATTAAACAGGATAAGGGTGTTTCTCTGAGAACATTTTTCAAGATGTAATTTAATTTCCCTGCTGAGCAGACACTGAATTAAGAACTTAAACAAGTTTTTTTTAAATAGTATTTGAAATCTGTTTGACTGTATATAGTACACCACATCTGCTCTGATTTGTACCAGTAAAATAAACAGGTCTTTGTTTATGTTCAAAAAGAACATCAATAGCACTAACTTTGCATTATTAAACTGTTTATTTATTGAGGAATTATTTCATTATTGTAAATACTCAGTTGCTGGAAATGGATCTGATCGTTTTGTTGAGGATATAAAGCATATGGTGTCTTTGTGACTATGATGCCTTTTGTCTTCCATAGTGTTCTCATGTTGCCTTGACAAAATGCTTTTCGAGAGCCAAATTGAGCCTTCGATAGGAGACATGCCTCTTTTATACACTTTGTTATCACAGTACTGAAGCACTAATTTTTGTGCTGTTCTTTATCCACAGAAAAATCTCTACAGGTTCTGTACCTATAATCATCACATATCCAAAGTTATTTTGTGTAATAGTAATGAAATTAAAAATGTATGCAAAAACCAAAACAACAAAAAAGGGGAAAAAATAAAATTAATGTATACCGTATATCTTCTAATAGTGGCCTGTCTCTTATTGACACCCGTTTCTAATAAACGCCGGTTTGAAAACATGTCATGACAAATAGACGCCGGTCTCCAATAGTAGCTGGTCTTTTACTGCACCACTCGTGCACTGGGCTACAACACTCGGGAGCAAAGGAGGAGCACAATTGGGAACTGCATTATTTGTGAACTGTTGGAATACGTTTTGGAGCACTGTAAGTAAACACACTGTCTTTTCACCTCAGTCTAAAAAACCGCACCTGGGTTCTCTTTCCCTCTCACTTCCGTGACAATTCCGTCTGAGAAGGGAATAAGAGCCGGTCTCTGTGCAGGGCCAGCCAGATAATTTTTTGAATAAACGCCCGGGCTACAATTAGTTAACAATTGACAATTTAATTGAAAAGATATACGGTAACTCAATAACTTTCTTACAGAATAATTGAACATTTGTGTTTTGTGATACTAAAAACTGTGTCACATAAAACCTGGCTTTACCTTACCAGAGAACCTTCATCCTTCTTAAACTCAGAAAGTGTTAATGAATCAACAGCACAAAAGACCAAAAGAAGTAAAAACAATACTGACTTATCCCTGTATATGATAAATGTTCCTTTATATAATATTTTTTTGTGCAAGACCTTATTTGTTTAATTGTGACAATACTGACATATTTAAGAATCCTTTTTATTATGATTCATTGGAGTGATACAGTTAAGTGGCCTGTTACTCAAGAACTTTACAATTAAAAACTTTGCTCAGCAAACTTTCCACTTTACAAAATGCTACTTTTGGATTAACTAGTAAGTCAAGAAGTGGCCATTTAACCCTAGACAGAGGAGAACTCTGTCACACCAACCCTCGGCATGTTCCTCTCACACTAAATCCATGAATCTTTTCTGTGGTCTTCCTCTTTTCCTCCTCCCTGGCATCTGCCCCTCCTCTGTATGTCACCAAACCATCTCAGTTGTGCCTCCAGAACTTGGTTTGCAAATTGCTCAACCTGAGCTGTCCCTCTGATATTTGTACACATGATGAGGTTAGATAGCTTTACACCCTAATAGCTGATACTGATTAAAAATAATACACCCAGTTGCATTGTTACAGCTGCATCCTGGCTCTATACTGTAAACAACACATTTTTAATTATACTAAGACAGTGTGCAACATTACACATGCCAAGCCAGAATTAGAAGTGACTCATACTGTTGTAACTTGTCACACAGTTCCTGGCAGGATTTTCTAACATGCATAACAAAATACCAGATGCACAATAATTTTCCTATGGTGGAAATATCAGAAATGCTGAATATCAATAGCACTAAAACACCTGTTGTGTGTTATCTGAGAGAACCTTTTTGGCGTTATGTGTCAGGACGGACGTGTAAAAACTTGAGCACTTAAAAGGCTTTAGAAATGGTCCAGTTGCTTAGTAGTGTGCCATCTAACTTGAGCTATTTCTGCTGGTGAAAACTGAACAATCTCATTCGAAACTGGGTTGATTTATGATGCATCACAGACTATGGCTAAAAATAAAAGGAATGACAAAAAAAGTCTCCTGATGATCCCTCAGTATAACACAGTTCCAAAGATTGTAGCTGGATTAAGCTGCACCGCTGGTGAGTGGGTTGGCCCATGCTGCCCTGAGCGTTTTTACAGGCAATGGAAATAGAGAAAAAATATAGCACCTCTTCAAAATCTGATCATAATATTAATCGGTTTACTTTGCATTATATATATCTCGTCAGTTATAAAATCATGTATCCACACCTTAGTAAAACACAATCTGATGGCCTAATGGAGAGAAAGCTGTCCCTCTGCGTACAGTATGCTTTGACACAATGAAATGATGTAGCTATTCTTGGAGGCTGCTTGTGCACTTCGATGGATGCCATTTTTCACACCATTAACTACAGTCTACTGGTTTTATTCACAGCACAGAGATAGGCCAAAACAATCCTAAACACGCCCACGAATGAGCACAATTGCAACAATTGATCTAAGCTGTTCCACCCAGTCTGTCGCAATTCTGTGCAGCAGGAGAAACCATTATCTCCATCCGCCCTTCATCTCTCCCTTTCTCTCTTTTTTTCCCCTCAGTATTTCTTTGCTTTGCCTGTAACACCCTTTTTTTCATCCTGTTCGGCTCGATCCTTGCCTTGGGACAAGCAAAGGGGTTTGTAACTGAATCACAAAGTACAAACATGCATGGTAAAAATTTTCACTGCTTTATCTGTAACTAGCCCACAGTAGGTGTGTTAGCTGATAAAAATCAATGAACACAACAAGCACAATTTTTGGAGTGTTTATCTCAGCAGAGGTCTAACCTAAAGCCCTCATTACCGTCTGTGCTGAGTGCAGGGTTCACGGAGGGAGGCAGAGCTCAAAGGGCCACCTAATCCAGTGGGTCTTACAGGCACGATGGGCTAGTCAATATCCTGGGCCTGCATCTGAAAGAATGCTGGAACTCCACAGCAGAGCTAGGTAAAAGAGTCTATGGGGAATGCTTTGCGTGGTGCAGTTTTTATTCTTTCCACAGCTCTCAAGGTTAGATGCTGTTTAAGTCTTAACACATTGTTTACCACTAGTCCTTTCCTTCTTTGATCCCCTTGCAGCAAACCACTTACTTTTATATATTGTGATTGTGGAATTAAAATAAAAATACAATGTAATGTCCTCTTATTAAAGCAATGGTCTTTTTGGCACTTGCTAACAACTGTGGACATATCAGAATTCATTTAAAATCAGCCAATCAACAGATGATCTGGTTTTTGACTTTGAATCCCAAAGAGCAATTTCTTCAGTCCTGAGAATAATTGAACCCCTACTTCTTCCTGGAATGGACAAATTGGTGGGGAGCTCAGCTCAAGGCAGCAACACAGATGTGGAAATGGCAGGGTGTTCTGAATTCAACCAAAAGAAAAAAAGTAGCCGCTTTTTCTTGTTTTCCTGAGCAAGGAGAACTCTGCTGGAGGCACGTCACCAAGTTTAATTTAGGAATTTAATTTGCACACACAAAAGAGGTCAGTCAAGGAAGAACAAATTGACAGACACAGCAGGCGGGTACTTGTCATTCCTTCCAAATGGCTTTTAATAAGATGACACACTTTGGCCCAGGTATGCCAGGTTGAAGGGCACTTTTCTCTGTGTATTTTGAAGCTTTTACTGTTGGCCACTGAGTATCGTTGACCTGCAAGGAGCAGCTGGTCGGCATGTTCGCATGTCAGAGACTTGGCTTGACCCTGCCTCAATCTAAAGTAAATGGATTCTGTAGTGGAGAACAAGCTGGGCCATCCTCAGTGGAGATCACTGGACTGTGGTTAACTGGGCAGTAAAACCCGCAATGCTGTGAGCCAAGTCTAAATGGTTGTTTTGTGGAAAATGATACACCAGAACACAGCTTTGTGACTTATTGTATTGTAATTTCTTATTGTAGGCGTCCGTTTGGACAAACAAAATGAATCCCATCCACATGCGAAGTTGATTAGTTATCATGACTATTAACAGAAAAATACTTTTTTTGTTTTGTTTTTGCTCTTTAGTAGCTCCAGCATGACAGCATATATGTCTTAGAAAAACATTTTAGTTATTATCCTGAATTTTCCCAAGACTCCATTTATCATTACGGCCACATTTTTAAATTTGTTGTAAAGATATTTTATTAGACACGTGTCAATTGGGGTCAGATCTAAAATTTGGAAATAAATTGAACTCATCTATTTTATTATATCACTCTGCAGTGGCCCATTTTCCACAAGGAGATTTCCTAATACCATTGTGATGCCCTTAAATTTAGCAAACACTCTTTAGTAACAGGTTCAACGTGCTCAGGCTCAATGTTATGGTATGAGAATGTGTTTACCACTGTCCTCTATATTGTTCTACTCACTGAGTTAAAGTGCTAGTGATTACAAGAGCCACTCTCATGGTTAAATGTTGAAGTGTTCTTGCTAAGCAGTTTTCTGCTCCCTGCTCTGCTCAGCAGTAGCAGCAGCAGCAGCAGCAGGGGAGGGAACAGAGTGAGGAGAGGATATGGCTTCTTCTTCTTCTAAAAAAAAAGACCCTTTGATTTTGGTTTGAGTCTCCCTTGGGCTGCCTCTGGGTTTGGAACAGATTTCATTCAGCGCTGAGCATGGTAGCTTCAGCAGAGGGGCACTGTGCCCCCACCCCCACTTCGACATGGATGTGTCATAACTGGTTTCAGACTTGATCAGGAGACACAACTGGCTTGTTGGCTTTGCAGATGGCTCTAAGGCTGAGGCCAGGTGTTTGGTTACCTCACTAGCCACACCAGGCTTTAATATCACAGCATTTACATATGCCTCGCGCATGAAAACAATATAGTAGCCTTCCTGATCACATAATTTACATGGCAGTTTTCTTTGACAGACTCCATTTTAGCACAGATGCCTTGATTTGACAGCCAGGCCAGAGGGATCATGCAGATGGTATTGGGTGATGAATAGAGATTAAATAGACCACCCATTTGTGCCGCATGCATCTGCCATTTAGAGGGGAACTCGGCTTGTTGAGCAAGTTCTCTTGTTAAAACACCAGCAAAATTTAAAAGCAAAAGATGCTAGTGCTAATCACAAGTAAAAAGATGACTGCTTTTTGTTGTTGTTTTTGTTTGTTTTTGGTCACTTGGAGCCTTAAATGACACACTGAAATCTCTATTATATAATTCTGAAACGGCTTAGTGACCAGTCCCATTAATGGAACTGTTACTCAATACATCATCGCTGGGGGAAAAAAAAAAGCTGACATTTGGAGTACACAGATTTCACCTGACGCTTGCCTTTTGTTGCTGCCTCTATCCTCCTCCTTCAGGGTAGTAAGTTGCTCTTAAGCATTACATGAGCATATGCATACGACTACCAAAAGGCTGGCTGATAGAGGCCAGTTCTCTGGAGGTCTTATGCTTCTTATAATTGCCTTCTTTTCTAGCTTATATTCTGTCCTCTCATTCTGATCGGCTTCCTGTGTTTAAATATTGTGAGAGGAGCACTGTCTGCTCTTGCTATGAGTATATTACCCATGTTCACATAACAACAGCCCATCATGTATATTTGCTTCAATATAATTTGCCAAATCCCTTCACCTTAGTTTATGCCACTGGAGCTTTTCCTGTACCTCATTTTTATTTCTGTAACATTTCATTAAATTCTTTTAATTTTAATCTCCAATTTCCCAATTTTCCTAATAACCATCATGGGTGCACTCTAACATTAGCATTTCTATATTCGCCTTCATTTCTTTTAAAATTTTTATTTGAGCAAAAGTAAGAACTCAATAACTTTCAAAGGTTACTTTGCATTCTGTTTGCTGCCATTTTTGCAAAAAGTCCAAGGTTGACATGATATCTAAATGAATTATTTCCTCTAGTCTCGCCACTCCTGCCAGTATTATTACTACAAATGGAGTAGTTTATCAGTATATTACCTTCCAATGTCCTTCCTTTAGGTCCTTTTCATTTTACCTGTCATGGAGCCTTAATGGGATTCACAAGTAAGACAGGCTGCAGTTGACAGTAATAGGCTTTTGAAGGGAGCAATCTTGAAAAACTACCCGTGCTCTGTGTTACATTTTTCTTCAACATGTGAGGAAGATTTGCTGCCTGAGACATTGCTGCAGCATGGAAAGGAAAACCATGATATTTTACACTCTTCCAATTTCAAGATTCATACCGTAATCACATTTTTATGTACACTAGGATTATTCAGAATTTATAATGGATAAGTTCACAAATATATTAGAAGGTGCATTTGGGTAGTTTTAGTAGCAATATTATAATCGGTTATATGTGAGTATATAACCATAGGGTGATGTTTAACACAAAATATGAGGAACTATATGTATTGTTCTGTGTGCAGCCGGCATTCAGATCAGGTTTTATTGAACCAGTCAGGTACTGTGATGCTTTTTCACCTGCTGCCGTGTTATTTCATTTGTATGAATTAAAGGTGATTGTAGTGTTAATGTTCGAGCCAAATGACTAGCGTATTCTGTGAAGATTTTGCAGAAGCACGCCTTTATATGGAAATTTGCTTGAGATTGCTTTTTTATTTGGCAATCATTGAATCTTTCCTGAAAGATCTTTCTTGAAATAGCTCCATCTTTGTGACCTTTTTTCCAGAAATATTTTGTTTCCTTTAAAGAAAAATCTGAATGGCATGTATTCACTATACTGTCCATGGTATACTCATTTAAATAATACAGATTTGCATTAAACTTGGTGAGTTCATTTAGGTTATATATGAGTGCTCAAACTCTAGTAACAATTGGCAGATGTTGAGCACATCCTCTATTGAAATAATGCTTATTGATGGGGATGTTGAGGTCTGAAAGTCAAAACAAGTTACACCCAATAGTGACCCCTTTTTAAGTCTTTTTCTCTCTCTACGAGAAAGTAGTCACTCGTGGGAAGACTGACTGAAGCTGAAGAAAAGCACTGAGTCATTTTTAACCTGTGCCTTGTTTTCCTAGTGTATAACAGCACATTGACTGAGTTTAATGTTTAAACAGCAATTTCATGGATGTTCATTTATGTCAATTATCTAGTGTTATATTGTGTTGAGAACCTAGATGGTGACGACGTCTCTTGATGGAAGACTCCAATTCTGCAAAGAAACATATTTAAAAAAAACAAGAAAAAAACTATATTGTTAACAATGAGGTGTCAAAATAATCTAACAAAGAGATTCCCCTTAGAATTTTTTCTTTAATTTTCCTTTGTGCTTTTAAAATTTTATATGATATAGAGGATTGAAAGTGTTATTCTTTTTATTTTAATGGCCTAAAAATGCAGAGGTTACATTATTTAACTGTAGGTACACAATGCTCTAAAATCCATAGAAAACCTCCCAAAAGTAAGTGTTTTTAATTCATGCGACATTTAACGTCATTGACTAAATGATCAAAATGAACACTACAGGAAATATGGAAGAAAAAACAATTAAATGTAGGTTGATTTTTTTTTTTTGGAGGGGGGCAACATGACTAATAATGTGTTAAAATTAGATGTTTTAATCGCTTCTTGGTTCCAGCTTTTGACCAGTTGGCACAGTGATATGGTACATATGTGATCTTGAGCTTTGAAAGCGGTACCGTGAAGTAAGTTTAGTAACACACTCGTAGGTTCCCAATATCTGGGCAGCTTTTTCCTTTAGAATGTCAGCTTTAACTCCTCAGAGCTCTATCTTCACTTCCCCAAAGACCTTGTGGGTGATAATCAGTCATTACTGCTCCTCCACTGAGTTATTTATTTCACTACATTCACACTGCAATTCATCATTTATTTATATGACAGTTGTTGTCTATTATAGTGTTCCTTTCATGTGGCCAAGAATGAGAGATTTTATGGAACATTAGGCTTCCATGCATCTGATAGCACTACGCTGATTCTATTTCTCCATTTCCCTTTGATACAGACTCCCACCCAAAAGGTCAGTTAATTGCAGGATATTTATACCAGTATCACAGTTGCTACTCCAGTTAATATGATTCCTTAACCATTTTAATATGTGGGAATGTGCTCTTCCAATAAAAAATGACATTTGAGCCACTTTGCAGAGCCTTCTCTAATGGGGTCTGGGATAAGAATGGTAATATGCACTGGAGCTGGCAGAGGCACAGACTGTGTTTTTGTTTATAAATAGCTCCAGCCAGCATTATTCCACTTGCAGTTGTCCCATAACCATCAATCACTTCTGCTCATGGGCCGACTTCTCTTGTTCACCAGAGAGAAGGTGCACTGCAAGCGGTGCCCTTGCACCTCCAACTGTGCAAGTACATAAAGTAGAGCGTAGTGAGTAGGACAGAGCTGGGAGTCAGGGAGAATGTGGGGGGAAAGGTTCCTGTGGGGTGATGAACTAAGTTATGATAACCACCCACACCCCTCCTTCTTCTGGTGATTATATGCACCAACCAACCACCATTTTGCCTTTTTAACACATTTAGACGCACGTGTCAATCCCAGAAGCAGGTGGGAGGCTAATCATGTCATGTGCTTGGAGGATATGGAATAGGTCGTACAAAAAACTGTTTACTCAGGTTTCATTTGTCTCTGTCTATATCTGCCTTCATCTCTTTCTGCGGAAGAGCTTTGCAAGAAGAGCTCATATCTTTGAGGACACTGCAGGGGGAAGATCCTAAAGAGATTTTGTACTTTCCCACATAAACAGATGTAGTGCCGATTATCAAACATCACGCAGATTTTTTTTTAAAGTCTACTTTGTGGTTGTACGCTCATATAACAACACACACACTGTCTCTTTGAAGATCCTTGTTCAGACCTTGTGGTGTATACACACACTCACACTAAAATGCACATATTACAGTGTTACCATGGCAGTTTCAAAAATACAGTAAGAATCCAGCTGATTCTTAACAAAATGGTTATGTAACTATTGCGGCGCTAAGTCATGTATCTTATCTAAGCCTGTGTCTGTATTTCCTTTCAGCCTGGCTTTGCTGCTTTTTAGCAGCTCTTTCCATCTACTGTACATCCCACAAGACATGAAGGACATTTGTAATTGCCCATAAGCAACTGTGTTCTTGTAGGCTTATTGTAAGAGCAGAAAAGCCTTGTTGTGGTTGTAATCAACAACATTCTTCTGTTACAAACACACTGAAAAGTTAGATCTCATCACTGTCAAATCTTAATCAATATCTCCATGCTAGATAAAGAATTTTACACTTAATTTAATGCAGCTTACATGAGAAGCACGCCCACCTGGCACCCACTGTTATCTCCCTGCATGCTTTTCTTCCTTACTATAGTCCTCTCTAAATGAAAAAAGCTGATATTTGTAAACTTATTTTGATCCTCACCTCCCGGAGTTCCTTGGCCACATCCTTGAGCTCTTTGAGAATTCCTTCCAGCTGATCAATCACCATCTTCATGTGGCTGCGGATGCGTTCTCTCGGGCTGGGGGTCTCAGAGGTGTCCCGGGCCGGAGCTCTGCTGAGGGACATCCTTTACAGGGTGACGTGGAGCCAGTGGCCAACAGGCTGAGGGCGTGGGGGAGCCGAGTCGGGGTCCATGTCTTTGGCTACAAGGAGCCTCAGTGCTACTGATCCGAACAGGGGCCCCGGCCACGCAGGGAGACCTCAACATCTTAAAAGCACCTCGGCAGCCAAAACACCTTGCCTCGCCAGCACTCTCGGCACAGGGTCACACTCTGGCATCCATGCCTTCTTGTAGACACTTCCAAAAATGAAGAGAAAAGGGGCATGGGAAAAGTCAAATGCTGTAAATCCATTGAAAAAGAAGAGGGAAAATTCATGGGCTAAAGCTGGTATGAAACTCTTACATAATCATGTTGAGCCAACTCATCTCATGTGTCAGTGTATATATTTGAAATAGTTCTCAAGGAGATGCTGTTTAAAATGCCTGTCTATACAGGGAAAAGACTTTTTCTTTCTTCCATTTGTCCTGAACACTCTTTTTCACGTGTAAAACACAGTGGCATAATGGCAGGCTAACATACAAAAGTGAAAACAGGAGAAGGGTTCATGATAACCTTTGTGAAATAGAAAAATAAAACTCCCAGCAGTGGCTCGATTCTCAAAATGATCGTGTTCTATTTTATTGGTAGAGGGCCAAGATTTGCCTTCTAAAAATAGTCCATTAGTGAGGGCTACTGTTTAAAAGACAGAAAGGACAGCTCCTGTTTAAAAAAGGGAATATTCCTCTGTCAAGTGTGGTGTAACCTCCACCGAGAAAAAAACACTCTCAGTAGAAACTCACATCAAAATAAACTCTGCTTCTCATCCATTTTCTTTGCAGATGATGACCTAATCATGTTGTCCTTCATTTCTTGTCCATGACAGGGAGAAATGTAAGAGTGGGTCTTTTCACACAGTGTCAAATCTCTCCCAAAATGCAGGGCTCATTCCAGGTGGCGTGGGATCAAAATGAATTGATTTCTAAGCCAGTGCAGTGTGACTTGCGATGCGAATTTGTGGAGGCATGACAAAAAACTCACTGTGCCATTGAGACACAGTAACAAGCTGACTTGAAGGCAAATGAGCACCTTCCTCTGGAATTTCGGTGATAGCTTGTCTTATTTAAAAAATGTTTTTGAAGTCCTCTCGCAAAAGACTGACCCACAGCAGTCCACAGGGGTGTGCCCAAAAACCAAAGGAGCAGAAAGAGAAAAGGATTCTCTCGTCTCCTTCAGTTGTTGCTAAGGGAACCCGGTCTGCCTGCTTGTGCTGTGATTGGATAATTATTTTACTTCTTATCCATGTAATGTATGTTTTCTCTGTGGACTCTTTTCAGAGAGGCAGAGAGCTCTGTGCCATCCAGCAGGACAAGATAAATCCCATGAAAGCTTCCCAAAGGAGCCCAGGAGAACAAGCAGGGGGGAGAGCTTCTTGCCAAATCCAGGGCGATGCCACTGCCACAGGGTATGCTGGCCAATCACACATGGCACCTGGTCATACAGGAAGGAAAGCAGTCACTTATTCGTTCATGTCTCATCTTCATTTCTTTTTTTTAAAGCTTGCTCTAAATCATAGCAGCATGAAAAGCAGCATCAGTCGCCTGCATAAGACTCAGATATAGTCAGGGATTAACTGCGCTGATTATTTCTTGCTTCTGTTAAAATGCATCTCGTACTTCAGCAGCACTTGCCTCACCTCCACACGCTCACACACGCTCACACACATCCGCTGGGACACACACCTACTCACCTTTTCTGTGCATCACTTTGCTGTTGCTATGCCCAGAGCTTACTGTCCAGGCACAGCAGAATCACTGAAGCTACACACAACCTGCTGGTTCTTTAGAAGTCCCTCTGTCGCACACACCAACATCTTCTCTCCTTCTTGCCGTTCTCACTCCCTCTTTTTCCTCTCTGTCTTACACATAGAGACGCACTCCCTCTCTCCCTTACACACACACACAGAGTTCTCCCCCCCGCCTCCCGTACTTACTGTCTTGACAGAGGGAGAAGCTTCTATTAGCAGGGTTATTTCACTCTGAGGCTGTGGCTCATCAGAGGCGGAGTAGAAGTGGAGGATGAAGCTGTGGAGGAGGAGGAGGCAGGAGGCATGAGATGGGAACGATGAATGGCCCTGATAGCACTCTGAGAAGGGAGAGAGGACGCTGAAGATGACTAAGAGCCAGAGTGGCAAGAAGAGCCCCTGCTTCGGATTGTGATGCTGCTGCGGCCACTACCATCACTCAGATAGCTATGCTGCCGTAACACACCACCCGTCATCCCCTTCAGCTTTCGCCTGCATCGGGAGGCAGCAGACAGATCAACTGAGCTGCTACTGTGAAAAAGGAGCTGTGTGATTTTTATGACAGCCTCTCCCTCTTTGTCTATCGGCCTGGTTTGTCTCTCTCTGCCTCACTCTCTCACACTTCCCTCTCTTTCTGTCACTCTTTCTCCATCCCTGTCCCTCTGCCCCTACGCCCTCACTGTGTCCTCGCTCACTGCCGGATGAAGGGAAGCTGATGCCAGAGTTTATCGTTGGGCTCAGGCTCCTGCCAGCACCACTCTGCTCTTCTGCTTGGCTCTGTGGAGGAGGGGCTTGGTGCTTTAAAGGCACAGTGTATCACACAGTCCCTCCTCTGCCTCCCTCCTGTCCTGTCTTCTCCTCTCTACTGGTGTCGACACTCCCTCACTATCTCCTCTCACACTGCCTATCTAGCCTTTGTCACAGTTCTGTCGAGGGTGTTATCTCTCTTAAATCAAGATGAAGTCTTCCTCTGCTGCCAGACAAGCGGTCTCCAGGGACAGGGTGTCCAAAGAACCCTGGCTGTTGCATCATTAATATACAAAGCAGGTTGGTGTTTGATGACCTCATCTCGCTGAGAGACAAAAATAGGAAAGGAGGACCAGGCTGACTTTTTTTTTCCTCCCTTGTCCTCCTCATCAAAATGTATATTTCTACACAATGCATAGCCATACATAGCACAACCAGAATCAACCTAATATGAAAGTAAAAGCCAATTGAAAATGTCAGCTTCTTGAAAATGCAGTTTTTGGCAGATAGCAGTGGCAAACAGGCTCTGTGCAGATGCTGATATATAGCTCTGTGGTCACAGAGGTCTGGTAATTGTTTTTAGAGTTCAGACATAAAGTCTGAGCTAAATACAACCAGGAACAAGTATATTTAAAAAAATAATAAAAATCATCAGCTTTGATTGTGTGACACTGATTTAAAAAGCAATAAAATCTGCAGTGTTTATGGAGCATTTCTAAGCCACATTGGATGTATCTAATGATGTTACCCGCAATCATTTTATTTTGTTTTCACAGCTAGCTAATTAACATATAAAGTTAGCTTAACCATCATGGATGCAACTCAACCCTTTCACTTCCACCTATAGTTGTATGTCCCAAAAAGTTGATTCTGTTCATCTCGACATAGAGTTTTAAGTGGGAAGTGATGGACCGAGTTGAAAAAGCAGGAGTCATCACAGGAATTATTAGAAAAATAAGGGTTTTCATTTATTTAACCCAAAAATTATATTTACAAAAAATAGATGTTGATCTCATAAATGAGGTCAAAGATACAAAACTGAACTCAGGCAAAGAATTGCAAACTTAACAAACCAAACGACTGCCCAAACAAACAAAATTAACCTAAACAGGAAATGACACACATGGGTATATATAATGGCTGTTCAGACCACTATGACACAGCAGTGGTAACTAAACAACACAATCACAAACAACAAAACAATGCAGTACAGTCCAGTTGGTTAATAAACTAAACACCAAAGAAGAAAATCAAAACCACTAAACCCCAAACTCAAATATTTAATTAAATGCAAAAGCTTTTTTAAATGAAAGAAAATACAAATTTTCCCCCTGCAAACCCAATCATCCAATCATCCCCCAATCATCCCTCTTTGTATATAAGGTCTTTAAACCCTGACCACCACCTTTTGTCTGGCAACTCCCCAGGATCATAACAGATGAGAAATGGTAAGAGATACAAAGATTAGTCACCAACCAAGCAAAATGAACTGGAATAAATACATAGATAAACTAAATGTAATCGCTTCCAAATAGAACAAATGCATTTAAACCAATAAATAAAGTTATTGGAAACTAAAGTGTTTTATTCCAATGAAGAAATGAAAAATATACAAGAGTTACTGATTTTTGAGTGTGGCCATGGGTTTGGCCATCACATGGGAGAAACGCTTTGTCACTCATCCAAGTGACTTCTTCAGTCTATACTGGTATATATAGGCTGGTATATGGAGTGTACTCGTATGGTTTCACATTCCTTGGCATAACTGTAATGGGAATGCCGAGTTGATTCAGGGTACTTGGTTCTTTCATGCAGATGTTTTTAAGTCTTCTGGGGTTTCTAGTACTAGCATCACAGACATTATGCTGATGCTGTAATCCTAATTACAGTAGTAATTATATTTTACTGTCTTTGATCAATAAGTGATCTGAATTGGCTTAAAAATAATGTCATAAAGAAATGCGTCAAAGTCGGCATTATACTTTCATAAGTACACAGTCACAATGTGTCATCTTAGGACTTCATGAAATTTTTAACATGTCATCACATTCAAAAGTACATTGTGGTTCCATGTGGCGATAAGGGAGTGGAGTATGTTCCCTTTTTTTTTTCCCCATTCACACATGACTGGTGCAGTGTTGCACAGACAAGATGCTTCTCACAAACTGCTCCCTGCAAGGAACAGGTGTCCTTGAGCATGTTTCCTTTGTAGCTTCACTGCTTCGTTTCTCTGCACATATGGGAGGCTTCCTTCTTAGAACACAGCAACAGTTTGCAGCACTTTTCCCCCCCCAGTCATTTTCTTTCTTCGTGACATTGCAGAAATCCTTTTTTGCTTCGGTATGCATGGTGTATTTAATAGAGCTTTGCCTAAAAGAGAGAATGTAAACTAAATGACCTCTCAGTAGAAAGGCACAGGTGCACAACACAGATAGCTCCATGACAATGATGCCTTGGCTCGAATGGAGTTGGATTATTTCCCCCCAGTAAAATATATATTTTAATGCTAAGATCATCACAAGTTGTGAGTTTTACTAGAAATCTGGAGTGAGTCCAGCAAAATATTGGTTCCACTTAATATTTCTGCCTTGGATTTATTGTGCCATGCTGTTTATAGAGACGTTTTATAGAACGTAATTTTTTCTAGTTGGGCACAGGCTGACAAACACAAAGATGCATATACACAGTGATACACATGAATACATGCAGGCAAAGACCCTCAAACGCACACACCAAATACATATATAAACAGCAGAGTGGGCGTTATCTGTGAGAAACTATAGTAATAGTTTCAAACCATAAGAATGAAACCAGGAGAAATTTTATTTGCATTGCATTGTGCATGTCCAAACAAGTTTATCTCCTACTTAAGTCAAAAATGTTCTCATTTAAAAGACTCAAGAGGCTTTTTTGGGGGTCTGGGGAGGGGATTTAGTATCTTCATTACAGCTTGGCTGGGTAGAATGACTAGGTAGGATGAATACTATAGTATCTTGGACTAAAATACATTCATTACAATGTTTTTCAAATGTAAAATACATAAAATATATAAAATACTATAAAATACAGGTTGACCATATTCTAAAATAATTCATTCAACCTACCAATACCACTAAAATTATATGTTGTCTTTCCTTTCTTTGATTTCCACAAAAAAAAAAAATAATAAAAATGAATAGTTTCCTTTTGTTGGCCAGTTTCAGTCTTAGAGTCTTCTCATCACCTTGCGGTTGCCAGGAAATTGGCAGAGGCTTCAAGAACTTGCTGTCATTTGGGTAGAGGTAGGCTAGCTGTTTCCTCAGTTTTCCATAGTTGTTTGAAACTTTGTCCTGGCTTGTAATTGGTTTATATTGACAGTTTTACAGAATAATACTGCACGTAACTCCAAAACCTTTAAGTACATATATGCTACCTGATCTTGGATAAAACACTGGCACTCTCTGGAAAAAACATACTTCACTAAATACTAAAAACCAAAAAAGATTTGCATTTCAGCAATGCTCTAATTGCATAATGAAAAACATCTGCAGAGGAAAATGCCCCGAAAGGTAGCAGATGTGCAAACAGTTGTAGCCAAAAAAAACAACAAAAAAAACTATAAAGCCATCAGAAACTTTGATGGCAAAATGTTTTGACTACAAAATATATTTAATATTATTAAGTTATGAAAGATGCATATACTGCAAAAAATAATCTTAAAAGTAACTTTGTGTACCACCTTGTTGATCTGCATGGTACTGTTCTCCCTCTGTGCTTCTGACTGCACACCCTCCATTCTCTAGCAATACTTTTCTTTTCCTTAATTATCTTCTATTTACTGCTAAAATAAAGAAAGATACAGAGCCATGTCTTCTGCAAGGACTCAAGTCTTATGTGCTTTTTAGTGGACCACAATTCTTAATGTGTTTGTTTTTGTTGTTGTTGGCCAATATTGTCCCTCTCCCATACCATTGAATTTCAGAATACAGTATTTATACTGTTATTGTGTAGCTGCACATTCATAATAAAGTCATCCTTCTGGTTTGATGCTTAAATAAACTAGCAGAATTCTATTCTCTTTTTAGCAACTATGTTTCTTACTTTGTGTGCTGGACTTCAGCAGTAACACTCAATTTCTTTGTTAGAGATCCCCCATTCTGATAATTCATCAAATGAATCCCGAGCTGGTGTTTTTTCTTTACTCTGACATATTTGTTGTAATATGTTTGAGATTATTAATAACTTGGAGACATATGAGAAAACACTACTTCTCCCTCATCTGCCAAGTGATAAGCTACAATCCAAGGTATTGTTCCTTTAATCAATCTTCATCCATTATGCTTTTCCCTCTCCTGACCATTGTGTGGCACTGTTGTGCAGTTGTGACATGTTGCTTTTTATTTGCTTTGATTGAAGACTAAAATGGTCGACAGACATTAAAAAAGTTGAGTATTTCTTGTTTTTTGACTGATGACCTGAAATAATTATTGTTACAGGGTACAGTCACTGTGTTAATAAATCACATGAACTCATGATGCATGAACTCTGGGGATTAATGGAACTTTCAGTTCACATTCCCCATATACTCATGGATTAAGAGCCACCTGGCACTCAGTTTGTGTCTAGCATAATTTTCTTTAAATAAGTGTATAGTTATAACATTTCAGCTGATAATTTGCACACTCTCTAAGAGGTTTAAGTATTTTTTCTATGTAATCTCTGCAAATCATAATTCTGTATTTGGATTTTTAGCTTTATGGTGACTGAGATGGATTTGAGAATCTAAGGAATTGGAAGGCACATCTGGCATCTAAAATATGCATGGACAAACATAGACATTAAGGCTTGTTTACAATTTCCAGTGCTGTCTTTGATTTCAAACAGCCAAACACTATGGGACAGAGAGCTAGGACCCAGCCTGTCTTACAATGGCACCACCATATCCTCTTGCCTGTCTACTGACCTTTTGATATTTCATGTGGCATCCTGTGTGTGTGTGTGTGTGTGTGTGTGTGTGTGTGCGTGCGTGCGTGCGTGCGTGCGTGTGTGTGTGTCTCTCTTTTTATTTTTCTTCTCCCATCTATGGAACTGTGCATGTAGGCAATAGAACCCTGTGATGGAGCTCTTATACAGTGAAATGAGCTTAAGTGTTTGATTGATTTTTCTTATTTAAAGTGTGGATGTTGCATGCAGCTACACTAGGGGTCCTTCCTGTTGTCTCATTTAAACCAAATCCCTGTTTCATATTCAAGCCACATTTTGAGCTGAAATTTTTAATTGTGCTATGTCTGCTAATTATATTTAATTAATAAATAATGCAATTAAGTTAATTAATGAATTTCCATGAAAAAACCTTGAACATGGAATCCTGGAATGGATACATGGAAGAACCTGGAAACATGACATGAATATAGTAGACAACCTGAGGACAACTGAATGGAAACACACAGACTAAACACATACAGTAGGTGATTAGGGGAAGTAGAAAAACTTGGGGAAACAGCTGACACAAATTAACATAATGACATCACGTGGGAAGGGTAAAACTAAACACATTGAACATAGGAACACAAGACCTCTTCAAAATAAAACAGGAAACATAATGAGACGTAGACGTCACAACACGAACTTGACAACATAAGACACGCTTAAACACAGGGGTAGAAGACACAAGGGAAATCTGAAAAACAATGAACTAAAACGACAACCAAATGATCATCCTATAACTCAACATATCTTAAGGAATAACTTAAGAACTCAAAACATCAAGTGAAAATGCTGAGTCACAGGCCCAGGATCATGGAGCAACAAAATGCTGAACATGTAAGTGCTACTAAGAACAAATACCTGGAGGAACATTTTTAACTATGCACATTAATTGGCAACAGGTCAGTAACATTAATGAATATCCATCTATCCATCCATCCATCCATCTTCCTCTGCTTATCTGGGGCCGGGTCACCGGGGCAGCAGCCCAAGCAGAGGAGCCCAGACCTCCCTCTCCCCAGCAACCTTCTCCATCTCATCCGTGGGAACACCGAGGCGTTCCCAGGCCAGCTGAGAGATATAATCTCTCCAGCGTGTCCTGGGTCTGCCCCGGGGCCTCCTCCTGGTGGGACATGCCCGGAACACCTCACCCAGGAGGCGCCTTGTCAGATGCCCGAACCACCTCAATTGGCTCCTTTCGAGGTAGAGGAACAGTGGCTCTACTCTGACCCCCTCACGGATGGCCGAACTTCTCACCCTATCTCTAAGGGAGAGTCCAGCTACCCTTAGGAGGAATCCCATTTCCGCCGCTTGTATCCACAATCTCGCTTTCAGTCACTACCCACAGCTCGTGACCATAGATGAGGGTAGGGAATTAGATCAACCGATAAATTGAGAGCTTCGCTTTTACACTCAGCTCTTTCCTCACCACAACAGACCGATGCAGCGTCCGCATTACTGCAGCCACAGCACCGATCCGTCTGTCGATCTCCCTCTCCCTTCTCCCGTCACTCGTGAACAAGATCCCGAGATACTTAAACTCGTCCACTTGGGGCAAGAACTCGTCCCTGGCCCGGAGTGGGCACTACACCCCTTTCCGGCAGAGGACCATGCCCTGATCTTCAAGCAACATTGTAGAGGCGTGTTAACCACGACAGCCCTACAACATCCAGAGCCTTCAGGTACTCGGAGCGGAACTCATCCACCCCAGGGGCTTTGCCACCAAGGAGTTGTTTAACTGCCTCAGTGACTTCGCCCCCAGAAATAGGTGGGTCATCCCCTTCGTCCCCAGACTCTGCTTCCTCTACAGAATACGTGCCAGTGGGATTAAGGAGGTCCTCGAAGTATTCCTTCCACCGTCTGACAATATCTTCAGTTGAAGTCAGCAGTGCTCCCCCCGCACTATACACCGTGCAGGTAGAACACCGCTTTCCCCTCCTGAGTTGCCTGACGGTTTGCCAGAATCTCTTCGAGGTGGTCCAAAAGTCTTTTTCCATGGCCTCTCTGAACTCCTCCCACACCCGAGTTTTTGCTTCAGCCACTGTCCGTGTTGCGTTCCGCTTGGCCTGTCGATACTTATCAGTTGCCTCCGAAGTCCCACAGGCTAACCAAGCCCGGTAGAACTCCTTCTTCAGCTTGGTGGCTCCCCTCACCGCTGGTGTCCACCATTTGGTTCGGGGGTTACCACCACGACAGGCACCGACCGCCTTGCGGCCGCAGCTCAGTGCAGCAGCTTTGGCAATGGAGATGCTGCACATGGTCCATTCGGACTCAATGTCCCCAGTCTCCCTCGGAATGCTGTTGAAGCTCTGCCGGAGGTGTGCGTTGAAGATCTCACACA
>VURO01025012.1:4899-17471 GCA_015108175.1 Pelvicachromis taeniatus
TGTGTGTAACTTACAGACAATGGGACTGTAGAGTGTTGGCTGTCAACAGTTGGAGGTCTGGGGGTATACTGATGAAGACCACGTTTCTTCTGCAGAGTGGGGATTGGAGGTGAGGGTTCCCTGTGGACCTGAAGACACACAGCTTGTGATTTACTACATAACACTTTCAAATACTACATTTAATATATGCCAATGGATTATTTTAAATTTATTGTTCAGAATATTTGGAAGCTATTCCAGACAAGAATGGTACAGTAAGTAGGTACAATATAAGTAGCTTATAAGTAGCTATAGTAAGTATAGCTACAAATGGTGACTACTTTCCATTTTAAAGTAGTTTTACAACGAGACTCATTTTTCCCGTATGGTCTAACAGTTAGGATTCCTAGTTTTCAACCAGGCGGCCCGGGTTCGACTCCCGGTATGGGAACACACGTTTTGTGGGGGCGGGGTGGCTCAGTAGGTGGAGTGCTCGCCCCTTGATCGGAAGGTTGACAGTTCGAACCCACCCAACGGCTAACCTGAGGTACCCTTGAGCACGGTACCATCCCCCACATACTGCTCCCCGGGCGCCAGATTGGTGGCTTCACTGCGTGAATGGGTTACATGCAGAGACAAATTTCCTACGGGATCAATAAAGTATATATTATTGTTATTATTTAAAACACAAACGCATGATGCTTTATTTAATCAAACATATTGATATAAAAATTCAGTTTCATTTTATTGTTCTTTTTTCATCATCATTTTTATATTGTTCTACTATTATCAGTATTTTGGTGTTTTGAAAATATCTTTTTCAGAAACCATCATGCCAGTAAAGCATCACTGAAGTGATCTGAATTGAGTGAAAGTGTCCTGAGTGGAATCAGTGGTGGCCATTTTTGTCTTGAAAGCTAATCAAAAGGAAAAAAATTGAAAGAGGCAGCTGTCGTTTAGGAGGTAGGTGGCCCACTAACCACAGGGCTGACAGGCTTGTCCATCTGTCAGAGTGTCCTTGGACAAAACATTGAATCCCAACTAATTGCTCCCAGTGCACACACCAGCACCAAAACTTATTCCACTGGTGTGGGAATGGATAAACCAAATAGTGGCACTGTTTGGCATTTGGATCAAAATAATTCAAGTTAACACACAGACAGCTATAGTATTTGTATGTTGGTGGTCAGCTGGTCACAGGCTATAGGGTTTTGTAGTTATGTGTGTCTTATGTCTCACATGGAGGATGATGACTTTTATTCTTGAACATCAAATGTCAGGTTCTTATCTCTTATTTCTGTAACTGCCATGTTCCTTGTACAAACTGACTTGTGTTTCACAATAAGTGTAAATAGTTAAAAAGTGAGAATTTCTTAAGTCAAGTAAATAGAGTCCTGGAAAGTTCATTTTGTTCATCTGGACTCAGGAAAATCCAACCTCAAGAATCGGGTCCCTCAGCACAAAGACCAGTACAGTAACTGGACTGGTGCTTACCTTACTGCTCAATTTAAACACTCAAAGCACTTTCTCAATCACCCAATCTATCTATGCACTTTCCAACACACTCACTCACACACACACTCATGAGATACTAAACCTGGGATTCAAGTGCCAAAAGCATTGAAAACCAAACAACTTCTGGATGAGCAGATGGCTCAACACAGAAGAGCTACCTCATCACACCAGGACGCGCCCGGCTATTTACCAGCTAACAGTGCCTCCGTCTCTGTCCAGGGGGTGCACCATGATTACAGAAGGATGGCAGAGTCAAGGAGGCTTTTTACGTGAAAAGGGAATGACCATCTCTGAACCAACGAGGGGGATAAAATTGATATTTTACCATGTTACAATCCTGTGATTTCAGCCATTCCCCAGCTTTGTGTGAACAGTACTCATAGTGATTGTTTAATGATCATGACAATTTGCTTTCTGGGCTTCTGTTACCTGGATTATTAAGTAAGCATCAAGTCAAATGACAGACAGTGTGACAGTATTTGCTGCACATCTGTGAACTGACCTCTTCTACCCGTGCCTGTCTCTCTCTCTCATACTGTCTCCTCACTCCTGCACTCTCCTTCTCCTCTGCTTCCTTTTTTTTCCTCTCAGATTCCTTCTTCCTCTCTTCAGCCAGCTGAATCAGCTCCTCATTCTTGGCCTTTTGCTGAGAGAAAGTAAAATATTAGAGAAAATACACAAGACAAAGACTTAGGGAAATGATAAAGACTTGCTATGTGTTATAATTAGAGACCATCACAACATCCGCAGTCCCCAGCAACATGCTTTACAGTCCAACCTGTGTGCACTTGTTACTACATGCATGTTCGCTCTGCAGGGTTCGACCTTGATTTTAAATTCAGCTACACCTCTGTACAGTTTCATGACTACATCTTGCACAGCTGTGTTCTGATTGCACAGAAAAGATCAGTCAGCAGGCATAAACACACCTGCCAAAGTACTCAAAGTGATTTAGTCAGAGGTGAAGCCTTTCTATCCTTCAGATTTTAGCTTCGCACCTCCATTTCCTTTCGTTTCTTCCTCTCTTGCTCCTCTTCGTACTCCCTCTGGATGCGAGCCCTCTGCTCTGCCAGCCTCTTCTCCTCCTTCTCTTCCTCCAGCCTGATTCGTTCCCTCTCCTCTGCCCTATTACGCTTTTTCTCTTCGATCTGCAAACAAATGCAGCGTGATCAAAGACTAAACCATCAGCGATTTTCAACAAGACAGTCTACCATAAAACACCGGCAGGAGAAATACCACCAGCTGCGTAGCCTCGTACCTGCTGTTTGAGGTAAGCTTTGTACTTGTCCTGCTCCTGGAGCTGTTGCTCTCTGGGCTGGCTAGCAAATACTTTGCCTCTGGCAAACTGTGGGGTTTGTACATGGGTGAAACCTACAAAACATGAAACAGATCTTTCAAAATAAACACATCAGTCTCAATGCTATTGTTTCTGGATATTCTGATGTGCGACTCAGTGGTGATGCCAGTTTCTGAACTTAGATTTTCTTTGTGTTTTATGGAAATGTGGAATTTTCTCCCTTCAATCATGATTAAAATACTACACTGACGTTTTGCTGGGGATTCAATGGAAATAATTTGAGCTTATGACTGTCAGCGTTTCTTTGTGTTATTGAGTGCGCATGCTGTGATGTTAACAATCTGATAGCAAAACAATGCTAAATAATGGAAAGTCACATTTCTAGTGGTATGGATGCTACACTACCAGAAACCCTCTCATTTTGGTCCAGGTGCTCAGTTTGGCGGGCTGCCATGGCAGCCGTGGTTCTCCTCTGCCACTGCTCCGGGTTGTTGTACACCTCCTCGTTCAGCTTGTGCATCTGATTGAGATCAGCTGCAGAATCAGGCATGCTAAGTTAGAACAACTCCTCTGAGTTTGTAACATGATGTATACTATAAAAAAAAAAGATAGTACACAGCAAGACATACCAATAAGATTTCCAGTGCTGTCCCTCAGCGGTGCTCCTCCTCCACCTCTCCCCCATGGCTGGTGGTTCTCAGCCTCCAGCTGAGCCTCATAGCGCTCCCTCTCCTCCCTCTCCTGACGCCTCCGCTCCTGTTGCTCCTGGATCTAACAAACAGTTTTTCTCTGTTTATTTAACACTTATCAAATGTCACCAATCAACAACTATGTTCTATTTTCACCACAACTATCTGGCCAATCGATGAAGACAGTAAGCCTCGGTGATAAATATTACCACTGTTTTCTCACTAAATGTGTCAAAATGTCTATTATATCAATTCAAAACATAAAAAAAAACAACAACAACAACAACAGTACAACCAAATCACAAAGACGAATACCTCATGTTGACTTCATGTTTTCAAAGTTTTAGATTTCAGCTCAATCTTTTAAACATGAACTGCAAATATGGAACCAGAAAAAAAACTAAAGCAGAGGAATTACGTTATTACTGCACCAGTATGACAAGGAACCAAAGCACAGTGAGAAACTACCTGGAAAGCATTTTAGGGAGTCTGCAGTGATCTTGTATGCTAGAGAGAAGCCCAGGAAAAAATGCAGGCTAAGCAGGTGGAAAGAGGATTGTCACTGGCCTATTCAGTGGGAAAATAAAAGGGGTCAGGGTGGGATTTGGTTATGAAGTAACTGAACGGAGGAGGATCTCAGAACTACTTCTACAGCCACCTCAACTAATACATCAGAAGGACCTTTTGAGTCCAGCTAACTTGCAGGAAGCTTTCTCTATTTTACCTTGCTGTAAAGCTCGCTGTTTCCACTCCTGGAAGCGTCCTGTTAACACATCACACACTAGGATGCAGTGAAATTTCATCACCTTTAACTCACTACCAAAACTGTTTTCAGCCAAATAACAAAGGAAGAGCCCAGCAACATCATCACCACAAGTGTCTGTGATGGCCAAATTTATATCACCTTTAAATATCAGCAATGCTGACTGGTTCTCCTCTGGTAATTTAAAGGCATTCAGCCCCCTTTCTCTTCTTTAATCGTTTAAATCAAATCAACATTCTTCTGTGCTTATACTTTAACGCTGTCGTTACTAGATTTCCTATATCACAAGCACCAACAACATTTTAATCCTTTGGTAGCAGCACAAAGAAAAAGCTTCCTTTGAATTTAACCTACCTGTTGTTTCAGAGCATCCCTGTAGCTCAAAGTCCTTTCCCTGGGTGATCTGGATCTCTCTGGAGGGAAAGTGTTGGCTTGCGATGGCCCAGTAGCTGTCTCGTTGCTGGGCCTGTTAGAGACGTTGCAGAATAAAGACTGTTGAAACGTGATGAGCACTTTGGTTGATGTGTATTACTACCATGTATCTTACAGCAAACAAAAACAGGAATTAAAGTCACGTCCTTACCACTCTGTTGGAAACTATAAGACATGAGTTTACTTGGCCTGAGTAGGATTCACTAATATGATTGTGTGCGTGCAGGTATAACAGATATAATTACTGCCATCTTGGCTTCTAAAAAAAAACTGTAAGAGTAGATATTTACTGCATAGGAGGCTCAGGAAAGCTGCTGCCACTGAGCTGGCTGTGAGGGCTGTGGTTACCAAGCTGGCTGGGCACAGTTTCCCCTGGTGGCACATTCCAGTAGAGCGTGGGAAAGCCAGCACCAGGAGCAGGCATATGCCCGTCTGAAAAATAATCAATCAATCACATAATAGGCTGAAAGTAGAACGCCTGTCTAATATACCAATTATACTCTGATCAAGTTTTTTAATGTTCACCAGAAAGCGTTTTTACTCCCATGTAAGAGAGACCAGTACTCACAGTAGGCCATGTTTGGATCAAGCATGCTTCTGTTGGTGTAGTAGTGATGTGGCTCTATGTATGGGCTTCTGTATGCATCGCTCAATGAAGGAGGTGGGCGGGGATGAAACAGAGGATATCTGGGGGGGAATCATTTCAAAACAATCATTTCAATCCTGAATGAATTTCTGGCTTTATCTAAAGACTTGGGTGGGGGGGTGTTAAGTGTTCGTAAAGCCCTGCAACATCCAGTTTCTCTTTAAGTTACTTTTCATTAACTGCAGTGTTTGCCAATTCTGCTGGATCCAGATTCGTAACACACAAACACGTACAGGATACTGGTTCCCAAAACCAAACCAAACGGTGTACTATCAGTCATTACTGTTTTGATCACACTGACATGGGCCATTATACTCCGTTTACTCTCCCACAGCTGTGTTGCAGCTTTAAGCACAGTGGACTGTTTACAGCATGAAATCATTGCTATTATTAACTGACTTCTTTATGAAAACAATGCAGACTTAACTGGCTCCACTGTCAGCCGTGCTTCTCCGTTTTTAACTACCTTCCTGTCTTAATCTCAGGTGTTGCATTCTGAAATCTTTCAGACTGTAACTGATGTAAATTTTTATATTACTACCTAGGCATGTCCATGGAAGTCACAGGGTTGGCAGGCTGGCTGTTGGGAGACAAACCACCTCCACCTAAGTCCAGGGCAGAGCTATACTCCAGCAAAGGGGACTGGAAGGCCACGTGAGCCTGCTCGAGGGGAGGCATTTCCCTCTCTCTAGCACCAATCTTCTCGATATCAGGTAGAGCACTCGATGATGATCTATCAGCTGTAGTTACAGGCTCTGACACCTGGGCACCTTTTCTTCTGCTCAGTCCAAACTGTCTGATTCGGTCCGGCTGTATAAGGGAACAACTGATAAATATCCTGCACAATGTAAACATTCTCGGATTAAAGGAGAGTTGCTTATGAGTTGCAAGCTGACCTGTTTCTCAGGGTCATTTATTCCTGTTGCTGCAACTTTCAACTCGAAATCCTTTTCCCTGAAACAAAGAATTGTCCACTTTTATCCATTTCTGCAGCCACTCCATGTCTTCACTAAGTGCCTAAAGTGGTGAAATATTTAGGGCTGCTAGTGAGCACCATAAATAAAGACGCACCTCTTCTTGTTGCGGTGCTGTTCAGCTATCTGCTCTTGCAGCTCCTGTCTGTAGCGCTCCTTCCTCCTCTGCACAGCCTCACGTGTATCAGCTGCCCCTGAAAACACGGGACAGCATTTAAAACCTTCAATTCATTTTGAAAAGCAATTCTTTTTCACGTTTAAAGGGTTCATAAGTTTTTAGCTTTTACCGTTTCTTTTCAGTTTTTTTAACTGTATGTTCAGCCATTTTAACACAAATGATGTTTTTTTTTTTTTAACTGCTCACAAGAAGACGTTTTACCTATTAACAGACCAGTGGCAAACTCAGCATCTTCAAATTTGTTCCGTACCCTGGATGTTTGTCCTTCTCTGGTAACACCAGCTGAATCTTCCCTAAACACACAAATAAAATGAGAGAAAAAGAAGTCACTGTCTTTAATACTACTTTTGTCATAAATACATAAAGCAACAATACAAAAACAAAATCTCCCATCTACCTGCCATCGGTCTTTGTAGATCGTCTCTTCTCATAATTGCCATTAACTGCCATATGTCTTGTGCCTTCAATCAGCTCCAGTTCGCCTTTACACTCCTCTACCTCTGACTCCTGGTACACAGGTCTCCCCAGTCTGTCTCTATGCCTGAAGAGCACTGGTGACTGCCTCTCTTCATCCTCAGCTAGGCACAGCGGCCTGTGTAACATCCTGCTCTCCTCTGTTAGCGTGGCTGCATCCTTCTGTTTGAGCACAGACAGGTGTGGCTATAGGACACACGATCATAACACGCAATACTGAAGAAATAAACAGAGATCACTGATGCAGAAAGAAAGAGGCTGGCTTTGTTGTCAGGCACAGCATGTTAGATGAAATCAAGTACAGTAACAAAGCTGCTGTCTGATCTGATGTCAGATGTTACATTCTTTCATTATCACGTCAGAGTGGATTAAATGGACTGTCAAGCTGTCACTTTTTGCATTTGTACTAGTACCACTTGGAGTAGTGCTGTTTCAAAGTTTACAGCTTTCATTTAACTTTACAAGCAAATTAAAGCCTTTATTGTTGTAACGGTTTACTCAGTGTGTTTAGCTTTCCATGTCAATCACTGATCTATTGCTTTATGCAAAATGTTTTAGCTTAGTCGTTAATTTTAGTCTTCACTGACATTCAGATGGTGTTTAGGCACACAGTGAGGTGTCTCTTGTCTTTTATACATACACTGAATCCCTGAATGTTTCTCAGATCTGATCAAACAGAGTTGTACATAGGAAGGAAAATGTCTGTTTGATGTCTGATTATACCAGTGACAAAATAGTGCCAGCAAGCAGACATTGTGCTGCTGTGCGCTACATGTGAAACAGGACAGCTTCAGCACTGCCAAAGCATGAGCCTCCCAACAATGACATGCTGATTCGTGCAGGACAATAACTTATGTAACATCTGGCAGCAGAAGTAACCGCTACACTAAGAGTTGCCCAGATTGGGAATCACCAATGAAAACAAAAGTTGGTCTCTTTCACAGTGCAGCTTAACTGTGTTGTATAGTCTTTGTGTGTTTTGGTAAGCAAAACTGCTTTGTCCCAAATGAACGAGTGAGAAAAATCTTTGAAGCAGGACTATTGTCATCTGCAATCCACTTTGGCAGCCAATCAGTAATAATGAGAAAGTATATTCATTTTCTGCTATTAATAATGAAAAACATTGACACAATCATTCTGTTCAGCCAAGTATGTAATCTTCAAATGAATTAAAATCACAAAAGACATTAAGACAATTACCTTGACAGGCCTCCTGTTATTGAGCAGGAGTAACGGTCCTACTGACTCTACATGTTCAAACTGGTTTTTCTGCAACATAAAATATAAAAGCAGAGATGAAACAGTGATCTGAAAGAAAAGCTGGTGCACACCTAATGAGCAGACTACAGCTATAATCTAAAGACTGGCTTTGATGCTAGAGCTGCGACCTCAAGTGTACAGATAGGTACGCAACAATGCTGATGTTTACAGTAATATTTCAGTGTGTAATATTTCATTTGTGTCATGTACTGAATAGAAAACAACTGAAACTGACATTTTTTTGTCTTATTTTCTACATTGTTAACACAGGATTAACAACATAAACAGGTCGACCCGATGTTTAGCTGGGTTTCGATGTTTCTTATTCCTGACTGTCTTTCAATTGCCACACAACTCTGTCAAAATTGTGACACAGCACGACGAACGCTTTATGCAACAGGCCTCATTCACCCAAGCACTTATTGTGTGTCTAAGTGCTTTCTAACTAACATCACATTTACACTTTGATGAACGCATCGGGAGCAACTTGGGGTTCAGTATCTTGCCCAAGGAAGAGATCAAACCACCAACCGTCCGATTAGAAGATCTGTTCTGCCTCTTGAGCCACAACCGTCGAAATCTGTCTGCAATCTCTCTCAAAACTATGTCTGAAAATTTTAGTTTATTGAACGGTTTCCCACCAATAAACTGCAAACAAACAATGCTCCATTTCACTCTAAATCCTTACCCAGCAAACCTTTCCACTGTGGAGAGAAAAACCCCACTCAGCGCAGTCACAGATCTAGGGGTGTGACCTGGTCAAGAAGTCAGTGGGTGAAATTTGCCTCCTTACTGTTGATTTATACTTTATGATATTGCTATGTTATAACCGCAAAACCCAACTGAAACCCTACATTGTAACCTAAAGTGCACCTCCCTGGAAATGTAACTACATGTCGAGGATTAATCTACATTGTTAGCAAATTGCTAGAGGGGACTTATAACTTATATTTTGTGAATCCGAGACAAGTGATAGCTAATTTACTTCATAAAATTAGAATAAGGATTTGACACATATAGATTGAATGCTCAAAGGCTAACCCGCTACAGTGTCACACACACATAAACAGGGCAGTGTGTGACAGTCACCTGGTTCATGTAGCGCCTGTAGTCCATACGGAGCTCATGCTGCAGCCTCTGTTTCTTCCTCTCGTACTCCACACCAAGGGGTAGACCCATACTGCAGCTCTCCTCTGACAACACATCAATATTTAATAGAGACAGAAGGTAAACAGTGTTGTGCTCTGACATTACAACTGCTGCTGTCAAGAAACATTTATTGTGAAAAACAACTCTCAAGTGACAAACTTAATCAAACAATATTTAATTGAAAGTATGAACTGACGTGGCACACTGTGCCCATGATCTATACCCTTTCCCTGTGCTTTTGACTGAGGGGGGATGTTCTCCTTAACAGTAGACCCGTAGCCTCGGTAGGGTTTTGCCTGTCGGTCAGAAGGAAAAGAAGATCCACATTACTTCTTAGTTAGAGTGGATAACAGCAAAGACGGCACCTAAAGTTCTTATTTGGTCTAAAACTGTGTTGTTTTTCAGATGTTTATCAAAATGTCTACCTTGAAAAATATCTATTTCTAACCCACCTTCATTTCCATGTATGGGGGGTCTTGATCTAAATAGGCTTTATCTTCTGCCACCCTCGCCTTGCGGTCCCTGATGAAGTTTTCCAGCTCGTCGTCCATCTCCACTCGGCGAGGTAACACAGCCGAGCTGGAAACACAAATAGTCCTGCTTACAGTGAGCTTACAGACAGCTCACTGCAGCGAGAACAAATGATAAAACTGTATGTTAGACAGGGTTCAATACATCATGGCAGTCACTGATATGAACTGCAGCACGCACCGGTTCACGTGCAAGTCGGTTCTATCTCTTTAATTGACCGTTGTCAGGCAACCGGCGACAAGTTCCAGGCACAGAAAGTATTAACCCGCTTAACTGAATTAGCTTAACAACTAGCAATTTAATAACGCAATTAGTATGTGGCATGGCAAGTGCTCGTAACTGTAACGCCATGAACGTGTTTAGTTCGTTTAAACTGACTTAAATTGCTAAGGTTCGCTTGCTTATTAGCTTTGACTAATGGAAAGCAAAGTAAAGCTAGCAAAAACACCACAAAAACACATGAATGCTAATCTTAGCTAATGAGCACTTGGCTCCCCGCTGCTAGCGTTAACTTTCTACTGGAACTCTGTACTGTTGTTATTGGAATTAAGTCAAACCTACCATTAAGTGGTGTTTGAGTGTGAGGTACCGTTCGTTAGCTTGAAGAAGCTGGCGGTGTCTCGAGCGATTGTATATGACAAACAAGTAGATTACATAGCAGTACTTCCGGTCGCAATTGTCGAAATAAAATACTGTGTAGGACTATTTTGTGATATGTCAGCTATCAGAGACCATTCAAATTTGAAACTATGTTGATGAATCGGTGTTAACAGGAACTGAATTTTACTTATTTAGCTTGGTTTTTATTTGAGAATTCATCAAATCAAGTTTTCTCTGTATCTCAATGATAAGCTAGATACAAAATTTTGCAATAGTTCACATATCACAGGCATTTCGATCTCATTATGTATGACTCACCAAATTAGTCGAATCCACAGTTCAGATATATTATGCATAAAAGAGTATTTAAGCATAGCTGTGTGTAATTTTAGCACAGTTTAAACTCAGAGGCAGTTATTAACCAGTCGCGGACCGGAAACAGCCAGGCTCTTCAACTCCTACTGGAGAGTCCATTCTGGAAACTACACGACCCTGCCACAGTACACCCCACTTTTCAGTTATTTATTTGTAAAAAATGTTTGGAATCATGTATGATTTTTGTTCCACTTCTCACGTGTACACCACTTTGTATTGGTCTTTCACGTGGAATTCCAATAAAATTGATTCATGTTTGTGGCTGTAATGTGACAAAATGTGGAAAAGTTCAATATTAATGTATATTAAGCACTGAGGAGTAGAGCTGCATTATTATTGCCCAAATGATTATGCCCATTGCTTTGATCTATGTTGAGATCCTGAACATTTATGATTATTCATTTATTTTTAGTGACAAATATCACTTTCACGACATTGCTCTGCTGCATTCCTGCTAATGTGCAAATGCTAAATTCAGTCAATCTATGAAGGAAAATAAAAAAAAATTGAAACAAAAATCGAAATAAACAGGTCACTGCTTTCATTGTTGTGCTGTGGTGCCATCCTGGCGTTTAAACGTCTTTCCAAATAAAGGTGCAAACGCACTTAGGCCGGGTGAAAAATTATTTTGTGAGAGAACAACAAATCTTTTGTTCAGTAGCTTGACTATTTTCCTGGAGCCTTCACATTCACTGTGTTTAGTGGACGTGTTGGGGCGGTGATTTGTCTTTGGGTACTAAAGCAACAGGAGGCCCCTTAGCCACCGATACAAAGTGTATAACTGAATGCCGATGACCTAATGACCTGAGGGAAGATTCTAAGAGAGTCATCTCATTGCTCCACTGTGGCATTCATAAACTGACCTCAAGGAGAGACAAAGGCATCTTTGTTTAATTGAAGCAGTGAGGGTATATTCTTGGGGTACAACACAGTGTTTTTTACTAAAACTGTTAGAGAAGGTGTTGTTTGGGTACAGTTGTCATGGCAAAGTGAAGTGCTTCTTGGTTTCCCAGCAAAACCTGGCAAATCCATCATTAAAACTACACGTTTTACTTTCTTAAAGGACCAACCCAAAGTTTGCTTATTACTGTATGTAATCACTTTAATTGATCAGACTGTTAAACACTGCCAAAGATATCAGTATTTAGCAAATACTGTGTCGAATCGAGTCTGTTTTTCAGCTTTTATTGCAACGACTGCAGATCAGTAGCGTACAGAAACGAAGCTGGACAAGTGGAACAGATTAACAATAACATTGTTCTTGAATAGAACAAACAGCTGTAAAGCTTACAGTTTGGAGTAAAAGAAGCGGTGGATGGCGCTCTGAGTTTAGTTTATTACAGCCTCCCTGACTCCTGGAATTTACTGAGCAGTTCATTTTCTGCCCTCAGGGGGAAGTATAGTGTCCGGGTTTTGTAATACTGGGGGTCTGACTGGAGGTTCTGGATGACATCAATGATGAGATGGGCTCGGTCTACGTTGCAGGTTGGTGAAGTGGACGTGCAGGTGGTAATAGGAGGACTGGTAATGCAGGTAGACTCTCAGCTTACTGGCTGGAAGGTTAAAGCGCTGGAGGATGGCTTCCTAATTTACACAGATATCATCACAGAGAATGAATGAAGCCACAAAGATGAATGATATGCATACAGCTCTCTTTAACTGAGACCCGAGGATCACTTTAATCTCACCTTTCCTTTCTGGAAGATGTTC
>VURO01025013.1:4102-23858 GCA_015108175.1 Pelvicachromis taeniatus
CTAATTAATAGTTTATCATACCACCATAAGCTCTATTGACCTTCTGTAGGTTATGCCAAGAAGCACTGAATTACAGTTTAGCTCAAGTGATACCAAGACATTATAAGACATAAAAAGTGCATTTGCCACCACTGATATTATGAAAATGCCACATTTATTTCAACTCCTATGCTGATGCAATCAGGCTCTGAAAAGCCTCTTCAGTGGCATCATTGTCGCATCTTAAAAAAACACAGCCTACTTAGCTTTGAGAGTCTTATTCATGTGTGTGTGTGTGTGTGTGTTTGTGTGTGTAGAGTTTAAATGTAACAACAGGCTAGCTGCAGGTGTCTTTCTTAGATATTGCTAAAGACAAGACAGTAACAGAGTGACTTGGAACACGACAACTATAAAATATCACTCCACACATCTAAATTAAGACAATGAAAAGCAATCATATTAATTACAGGTATGTGCTCTTTCCCTGTAAAGGTTAGGGGTTGTCGAAGTTAAAGTAATTTAAAGTAATATATTTTAAAAATATATATTTAAAAGAATGTTTTGTGTAATTATTGTAGCTTTTATATTTTGTGTGTTCTGTTTTATATGAGAGTGAAAACTGTAGCTGTTTCTCAATTCTCAAGTCCGTACTCGCGTTCTCGGCACGTCATTGGGTGGATTTGAACCGCTGACCTTCCGATCAAGGGGCGACCACTCTACCTACTGAGCCTACTCAAACACTGAAAGAAATCAAACATTAAGATTTAGAAGTTATCTAAGAGACTTATATATCATAACCTGAGTAGCGAAAGATCGCGGGGGGATGGAAAACGATGTGGCGGGGGTGCCCTGTTCTCGCTGGGCTAGAGTGAGCCTCGACCTCCCGGTCAGCTATCGAGCTGGTGGGTAACAGACGTCTCCGATATTTGAGGTTTACACAGCTACATTCTCACCTGAGTGAGTAAGTTTTAAATCTAAGTATCTTAAAAGTTTATTTTGTGACCCAGAAAGAATAATATTTTAAAGGTTTTTAGCCACGCTTCACACAAGTACGCATGTTGAGACACGGCTTGTATTTTTTTTACCCATTGCATATTACAAAGCTCAGCTAAGCTCAACTGGAACACAGATAACAGGCGTGAAAATTAAAACAGGTCAAAATTAATATTGCCTTGTTTATTTAGTTAAACCAGAAATCTCTTATATTATCTGATGATGGAAATATTGATGAGTTTTTTTATTTATCTTTTTGTAACCAAATAATGCAATTAAATTTTTTTTTAAAGTTTTTAAGGAAATATTCAGCTACACCCTAAATAAGCCACCATGGTAAAGGATATTGGTGCCACTGTACAGACAATAATATAAAGCTTTTAAAGTGAAACGAATCATGATGATAGAAGCCTTTTACTTACCAAATGTAAAGCTGGATTTACAGCAACCCTCCCTCACTTGCTCCACAGCCATTGGCTCTTAAAAAGCTAATGTGTTGACCAGATATGGGCAGTAATGCATTACAAGTAATGTGTTACTGTAATCCAATTACTTTTTTCAAGTAACGAGTAATGTAAGGCATTACTATTGCAAAAAGTAATTCGATTACCGTTACTTTCTTGTAAGCACGCTGCGTTGCTGTGTTGCTGCGTTGCTGTGTTGCTGCGTCGCTGTGTTGCTGCGTTGCTACGTTGCTAAACTGTGATTGTGTTTGTGAGAGTGTCTCATGACAATGACGTACGCAGCGTTAAAGATTGGAAGTAATCACATTACTTTGAGTTTGATTCTGTAAAAAGTGACACAAACATTAGCGTCCGCTGTACACTCTGTGTGGGAAGAAAACTTCTTTCTACAGTGAAAAATGTAACTTCAAATATGAGCGAGCACCGAGCATGCTGCCACGGGAATGTGACATTCACAAGAGCGACAGGACTTAGTGCCGCTGAATCTTTGATCTTATTTATTTTTTGCTGTGTTTTACTTGCATCTATTTGAAAGAGTGAGTGTGAACACAAAAATTATTTTATTTTAGATGCTGGAATATGCAGAAAATAGGTTTCAATGTTAAACGCATTTCTTCAAGTCAGAGACTGTTGCGTATAATTTAATGTTTGCTTGATGCAATGTGCATACAGTTAAAAGATTAAAACTAATAAAACAAATTTTAAAAAGAGACTTTTTCATTCAATTTTATATGATGGATTATGCATAAAAAATAGAATTGGGCTGAAAGGTCTATTGTTTTATTACGTATTCAGGTTGTGGATCATGTTTTTTAAAAGTAACTGAGTAATAAGGAGAAATACAGAAAATAAGTAATCAGTAAAGTAACAGGATTGCTTTCTTAGAGAAGTATTTAGTAACTAATTACTTTTTTCAAGTAACTTGACCAACACTGCTGCTGACAACATTTGATCCTGCTAACCAGGCCTGACAAGACAAACAAGCAAAGATTCAATGTTCTGGTTTAAATTTAACAACTGTCTATTTTTAACCAGCTTTATTCACTCTGCTTTCTCCATCGCCTTTAAAATTATATACTGCAAATAAAGTAAAATAAAATGAAGTTCCTTCTGTTTTTTTCTAACCCTTTCCATTGCAGTTTTAATACGGGTATCACATAAAACCAAATTCTTTGGAATTCACCCTCAAATCTGACAGTTAGTCTAAATAAAACTAAACAGAGGTCAGTAACACAAACACAATCCACCTTTTTTCTAATTCACCAAACAATAATTGCTTAATTCAATTCAGACAGAATTCACAGAGTCACTTAAATGCCCCCAAATTACTTTTTTTTCCCCCTTTGTTATCTTTTGCCAACTCATCCAAACCCAAGAAATCAGTGAAACTAATCAAATTTCAAAAAGAAATAGGAGCGATACAAATGTACCCCCTCTCCACCTTTCTACTGCACATTTCCTCCACCTCTTAGTTTTTTTTTTTAATGAATCAAAAACTGACGGTGTGAGTGAAACTAAACAGAGTTTAAAAGGACAAACATATAGTCAGGTTATATTTTATAGTTTGGCATCTTAGTTTGTTTTTTTCTATCTGTTTCTCTTACACAGTTAGCTTCCATGATTCTGTTTGGTGATAATTAAAACATGAAATCCCAAATAAGATAAGTGACCCCTATATACTTCCCACTCCTCATTAATGGGTTAATTAAACAGGAAAACATTATGATTAGCTAGCAAGCCGAGAAATGATTTGATTTTGACTGTAAAGCATAAAGAAGTCCTTTGACATCAATTCTGTGGACTTCCTAAGGACTGATAAGATTACATATCTCGGGATGCCGATGAATTTACTTCCGTGTTTGTCTTTGCAGATGCATATCTCGGCTTTAGCGTGCTTCGGGCTTGTTTCATCTGTGATAATAGGAATTTGCTCTTGAAACCAAATTCTCTACCTTCGCTTCCACTCACAGAGTATCCCTTCTCTCCTATTACAACATACCATACATGCAACATTTTACATCTGCTATTAAACACATATTGACTCAATCTAATTCGAATATGTTGTCCATAAGCCAAATCACTGCATGCAATGTCAGGGGGTAAAAAATCAATACAGTATACAATGGGAATGTTTTTGCTTGAATGTAGCTTGGTGCTGTAACACACCCCTGTCCTTAAGTCCCTGTTGCGGGGATGGGGTATTTATTGACTGGTGTAATTGATTCACCTGTACTATCATCTAACTTCTCTGAATATTTCAATAACCCGGGGGGGGGGGGCTCCTTCCCCCCCTGGGAGCCAGACATGAATCAGGTATAACTGAGACAACACAAAGGGCGTTAGTATGCTATTAGTCACACTCCTTACAGTGTGTGTTTGTCTGCGCTTATGCGTGTGTGTGTGTGTGTGTGTGGGCAAGTGACGTCAGGGCTTCATTCACCAGCAAGGCCAGTGCTCGTCCGGCTTTCTTTCATTGCCAGAGGGTGGGAGGGTAAACACAGCGGAGGAGGCCGACAGAAGGAAGGAAGTGGGAGAGCATGGGGCTTCCTCTCTCCCATCCAGCACAATGTAACACAGCAGCAGCATCACCCCCTCAGCGCCCCCACCGTTTAAAAACTATTCACAAGTACCTTCTGTCATAGCCCCATATTCCCATAGCCAACCCCCCTGCTCCATCATTAAAAAGAGAAAACCCTGTGCGTGACTCGGCTACTTCTGCAGAATAACTCTCTCTCCCTCTCTCTCTCTCTCTCTCTCTCACCCCCCCTTTTTTTTGTTTTCCATTAAATCAGTGCTCCTGTGTCCTGATGCAGAATTCCCCCTTTCATTTTTTTAAAAGCCCCCTGGTCTTTCATCCCAAAGTCAATTTTGCCTGGCAGTTAGTCAAATGCTTTAAATGTGTATAAGTGCCTGTGAAGAGGGTAAGCTTTAAGTGTGATAGACTACCCTGGGACCAAAGCGGGGCTGGGAGTGAAGGAAAAATGAGGCTAGATGAACATGAACAGACTGGGCTAAAAATTAATGCTGGTTGGTAGCAGACTGTGGAAGGTCTGGATGGGATTATAATGGGCTGATTATGGTGAAACTGTCTCTGTGGCGGGATTACCATTTGACATTACGGCTGGCTGCTGAAACAAGTGAAATGTGTTTCCCCGCATGCAAGTTTTAAATATTGTAACTCATTTTTTTGTGTGTTTTTTTTTTAACTTTGGCGGCACAGTATATATTTAGATTGACGGCTGTATACTGGATGCTTTCCCTCCTGGTTGGGATAAACAAGACAATGCAGGCCGAGTGAGAAGTGTCTGCTAAGTGAAAATTTAGTGGTTGTTTTATGATAACCAGCAGACACTGGGGGTAATCATATTAGTGCTGATTTATCACATCCTAAATTTGTCTGCTTCTCATGAACTGTGCAGCGCAGAGATCACACTTGCGATAGACCAGCTCCGTGTCGACCCGGCTAGGCCTGAAGAAACGATCGTCTGGGAAAGTGAGGACCTCGCTGCAGCCTCCTTCTTGATTGTATTGCGATATGTCATATTCCCTTCTAGTGCGACGCAGTGAGATGAGACTGATTTGGTTTGGCGCTGCGTGTTCAAATGCAGTTCACTGGAGGGGCCGGCCTCTTTTGGATATCTGAGTCACTTTAAGAAATGATGATTGAGCTGATCTGGTATTTAGACATTTGTCTCCTGGTCAAATCACATTTACATGATGAGAAAACTGCCACGTCTCTCTGGTTGACAGCTGGATGCTGCATGCATTCACTTGTGAAAGACTGGATTTTGACTACTTTACACGCTAATTCACACATTTTTAAACTCAAACAGCTTCAATAAATGACTTTATATTAATTACAGACAGTGATTTGAAAGCAGTAACTGATTAATCTCTACAGTATGTGTTATTTATTGAAAGTCAAGTTTCATTAAGCTGCTTTTGTTAGTCAGCAGAACCTGGCAGTTGGATTTAAAGACCTCCGAACCTTCCAAATAGTCATATGCAGCTTGTATTTAATGTTTAGAAATAACAAGAAAGACACTGTGGCATAAGAAGCAGACAGCCCCACAGATTGAAAGGATTAACTGACTCTGCAGCAACAGCTATCTAAACTTTGATGACTACAGGATTGCAGTTTTCCAACATCAGAGTCGCCAACTCTGAACCAATCTGTCAAAAAAAGAAAGCCAATATCAACCCTCCATATAATGCCAGTTGGTGAGGCAATTCAGTTCAATTCATTTCAAGTGTATTTATATAGCATCTCCAATAAGGAGCGGGAAAACACCTCCACACCCCTTCTGGTTCTCTGCGTATATATATATGACCCCCACCGGTTCTACTAGCTGTTCGTTCTTGTTTTCATGCCCCATCCTTTCTCCCCTTTTTCATTTCGTTCACTTCTCATTAGCAAATGGGGGTCTACCCAGACCGGGATCCACAACCAGTCCTCTCTGAGGCCTTCCCCAAACCGCAGCCTCAATTCATGTTCAAGCCGTCGGCCATTATCTACTAGAAATGCTGTCAAACCTAAAATGAGGCTGTGGTCCCAGCTAGTGAGCTGTCGGTCATAGCCAAAAACAATACTGAAAAAAAACTAACAACATTAAAACATCCCCCTATGAGGAAGCACTTGGTGACTGTGGGAAGAAAAACCTCAGTTTTAACAGGAAAAAACCTCCATCAAGTTTATAGTATAAGCTGTAGCCATCATTTTGAAGCCTGGCGTGTGGCGTTTTGGCCAGTGCCAAGCTATCAGCTAACCCTAATTAGCATTAGGGTTAGCTGTACCTTTTTGTAGTTTGAAAGGTACAAAGACAATAATGCTAACATGATATGATAATATGCGCACGGTGCTGCAGCGGTTAGCACTGTTGCCTTACAGCACAAATGTCCTGAGTTTGACTTCACCATATGGCCGGGGCCTTTCTGTGTGGAGTTCTCCAGCTCCTCCCACAGTCCAAAGACATGCAGTTAGTGGGGTTAGGTTAATTTAAGATTCTAAGTTGCACCTAGATGTGAATGGGAGTGTGAATGGTTGTCTGTCTGTCTGTGTTAGCCCTTCGATAGACTGGCGATCTATCCAGGGTGTACCCCGCCTCTGATAAGTGGAAGAGAATGGATGGATGAAACAAATACGACACTCCAAAACATTCACACATTTTGGATAGACTTGCACAGCAAGCTGTATTATCTGTCAAATAGCAAAACAGCACTGACACCACAAATGCAGTGAGGTAGTCGAGGTTAGTTACAGGAATTAGCTAAGGTCAAGTCTAGCAGACAGGTAGTAGCTGAAGCCCTTAATCAAACATACCTTAAAGCCTTAATACATTTTAAACTGATAATCCTACAGATAATGGGACATGGGAAACTGGAAATGGTGAACACAAATATTTTTTTTTGTGCTATGCTCTCAACATGTTTGTTTCTGCTGTAAACAAACGTGTTGAATTTTAACACGAGAGTCTGTGAGGACCGAGTCGCTTTTGGAGCCATCGTCAGCTTTGTCTTCATTTTTTAATCCCAAAGGTTGCAGCTTTGGAAACCTCGGAAACAAGCTGAAAAAATGCCATGTTCCCGAGTGCTATTTTGGAACAATAACTTCCACAACTTATTACACTTTAGAGAAAGGCTGTTTGAGTTTGGAGAATATTTTAACCCAGATCTTAAGAACATCAAGTGCCAAGAAATATCTGAGTGATTCCCAAACTGTAATCCAGGTCACTGTACTGTTTACGGTGTCAGCAGTGATGTCTTGCATTATGTTAAACCAAATTAATTACATTTGTTCCTAAATCATATATTAAAAAAAAAAAAATGGCCCATTGTAATTTAAATATGTGTTTATTACATTGTAAAAGTATTTCCTGTTGGCTGTTTATCAAAGCGCTGTTAACAGTCACGTACTCTTTGAAGCTGTATTGTCATGGGAGAAAAGAAGAAAGCCAGTGAGTTGACCAGCTTGTCTTAAAAACGGAGCTCAAAAGACTCTTCGAATAGATGAGGGCGAGAGGGGATGATCCTCTGTTGCACAAGGACTTTGCTTTCCCCCCCCCCGAGACTTCGCCCCCTAGCGATGCCTCGGGGTGCCAAGACTTGTGTCCTTTTGTGAAGAGACATCCACTTTGTCCTGCTGGCATAAACTAAAAGTTAGAGGAGAAAGAAGGAGGAAATGAGGTGCATTTGGGTGTCTACGCTTGCCCTCCTCACCGCCCAAGCTCGCTAACTCAGAGGCAGTTGTAAGCAATTAGACTACAAGCATTCTTCCTGTTTGCAGACAGTCTTGTGTGCTGCAAAATCTACACGTTTTTACTGAAATAATTTTGTGCTGGTGCGGGTTATGAGGGCGATATTGATGTAATTTAGATAGAAGGAGCCAATTTTTCTTACAGTTGTGTTTTTCTCAGGGTGATAAAGCCTCTGAACTGAGTTACAGGAGAGCCCTGGACACAAAATAATGACAAAAACTGCTTTCTGGGGAAGTCCGGGTCAATGAATTCAGTTCAGATTAAAAGATTCAGACCAGTGTAGTTGATCAATATGTGCATTGATTAGAAAAGCTTTGTCATATTCATCATCTCAGACATCTTAGACCTCTAACTGAATTGTAATAAAAGGTAAATTGATTAGATCGATTCATTAAATTGACTGAATCGGCGGCAGCCATGAAGCATACTGTCTCTGAGATGACAACAGTATTGCAGGTTTAAGGTAAATACATTTGCTCTCTGCAGCTTGGAATAAAATCAGTTTCAGGTTATTATTTAAAATTACTTCCTTGTCCCAGAAATTGGGGCGCGTGAGAGCAGATTTTCCACTGTCTTAAAGCCTCATAGGCACAACCCCGTTTGGCGAGATGTCACAGCGATCAGGAAAGGTCATAGCTCTATTCCCACAGCACACAACCGACGTGATGAGCTTTCCTCCTTTCTTTTTTTTTTCTTCTTGTGGCTGCATGAGCTGCCATCTTGGTGTGTGCCGAGTCATTATTGATGGGCCTCCATGCTGATGTGCAGACAGGGTTCTGCAGAGAAGGAGTGTGCTCCTGTCTGTCCGACTCGCTGCTTGTTCGACTGCCAGCACATCTTTCTGGTTGTCTTTCATCCTGTCTCTTTCTTCTTATATCACTTAGAGCAACAGTCCATTATTGGTCAGTATACACTGCTAAAGATCACACGTTTCTGGTGGTGAAAAAAAGGGGAACGCTTCACTCCCTTTTCTGCTTTTTTTCCTCAAGGATTCGATCTGATGGGGGGAAAGAACCAGACGGAGATGAAGTGGAGGGTAAAATTATTCAAACTCAATTACCCAAAATTTAGAAGCTGTCACAAGTCTTTATGAAATAAGGTTCACAGGATACACGATCGCAGCGAGGATCAAAAGCATCAAGATGTGGGGGTCTTTGACCTTCTCAACTCTGCAGAGCCTCTAGCAAGTCAGGCATTAAAAATTCATAGTTGGCAAGCATAGAGTGTGCAGATGCACACAACTTTACTTGAAATTACTGAGAAACGAAATGTGGGAAATCCTTTAAGTGTAAAATAGTGTCAGAGTTTATTTGATAGAATCAAAGTTTTGTGCCAAATACAGAATATACCAATAAAATCAAATACATCATCTCTTTGTAGCTCGGGGGGGGGGAATGAAGGAATACCTGTGATGTATTATGACTCAAAAAAGTGAAATTATTTTACCCGACTTTCCGCTGACTTTCATCCATTTCTATATTATGTGAAAATTGAATATTAAACTGTTAGCTTCTGTCAAATACTCCCTTTATAATAACTGAAAAGATTACAAACTAAAACAGGAACTAAAACTTGGCATTTTTAAAATACCGTAAATCTTCGATTAGTAGTCTGTGTCTTATTGACGCCCGTTTCTAATAAACGCCGGTTTGAAAACATGTCACGACAAACAGATGCCGATCTCCAATAGTAGCCGGGCAACCTTCGATCTGGAAGTCCCTCCACGCTGTTGTCGGTCCTCCCGCGTTTCCAATCAGCCGTCATCTACGACCAGCAACATTTAAGCTGGATGCAGCGACGAAGTGGGATTATTACACTGAACTGGAGCTGTTGGCTAGCGAACCTGCTAACTGTGACTTTCTGGTCTTTTACATCCTCTCCTGGAGGACGTAAAAGACCACCACTGACAAGGAGACACCTTGTCTGTGAGACACTCGGGAGTAAAGGAGGAGCACAACTGGGAACTGCATTATTTGTGAACCTCAGTCTAAAAATCGCGCCTGAGTCCTCTTTCCCTCTCACTTCCGTGACAATTCTGTCTGAGAAGGGAATAAGAGCCGGTCTCTTTTAAACGCTGGGCCGGCCGAATAATTTTTTGAATAAATGCTGGGGCTACTATTGGAGGATATACGGTAAGCTGAAACAAGTGAAACCATTCTGGAAGCTGAACTGGAATTTAAAAGAGGAGTGAAAAGCAAAACAAGAATAAAAACTATACTGAAAGCACAGAGCTATAAGGTTTTTTTTTAACATCCACCAGAATTATGTGTCAGCTTTGCTAGAGTTATTTGCATGTTCTCCCTTTGCCCGCGTGGGTTTCCTCTGGATTCTCCAGTTTCCTCCCACAGTCCAAAGATATGCATGTTAGATTAATTGGTGATTCAGACTTGGTCCTAGGATATAAATGTGAGCGTGAATGATCGTCTGTCCCTCTGCGTTAGCCCTGTGATGGACGAACACAGTGTCCAGGGTGTGCCCGATGTCAGTTAGGAGAGGCCCCAGCTGACTGTGACCTCAGCTGGATAAGCAGTAAAGGAAATGGATGGATGGTTAAAGTCCCTAAAACTAGGGTTCAAATCTTAAAACTGCATTAACTGACTGTGCTGAGCAGATGATTTACAGTGGGCATGTTAAAGTATTTTCTAATGTAAGCTGCCCTTTGTGGACAAATAACAAGCTATCAGAGGAGTGACAGCAAAGCCAAATAAAGTAAATCTAAAATGTCCCTGAGCTCAGGGGGAGTGGAGAGCTGCATGATAGATTTCTGCTGCTTTTTCATCATCAACAAATAGATTCAAGTTGTCATGTGATCCACGATGATTGAAAACATGTTAATTGTAGTAGCTTTATTTAGTGTTTTTCCAAGAACATTTAATAATTCTGACAACAACAAAAACCCTGTCATCATCATCAACATACTCCAACAGTCTTTCATGTGAAAAAGCAACGATGGTCTGTGTGCATGTTAGAAGCTGATGGAGAAAACAGGCTGTATGTGCCTTAAAAATTCAAAAACTTGATCTTTCTATATGATCTCGATTTCGTTCTGCTCATCCGAATGCCCATTTATGCACCTGCTAATGTGCCACTGCGTCATCGCTCTCGGGGAAAAACAGCCCTGACCTTTGCTCTTGTGATTTGTGGTTTCCTGACATTTGTGGCGACTCGCCGGACGAACGAGACTGCATCGCCATCACCGCTACAAACTGTAACTGCGGCCTGCTGTAAGCGCTACCTCGTGGCTTCTGGAGCGTTGATGTCATTTGCGCTCACACTTGGTCCGTGCCATTTGCATACGTGTGTATAGGGTGCTAATGAGGGAGGACGGGGAGGTGCAGCGGGGTGGATGTGGAATCGGTGGGATACAGCTGGACGGAGTGGGAGACTGTGGTGAATAGGTAACCATGGTAACTCTGTTGGCTAAGATTTGAATGCAGCGAGAGGAATGAGAGAGCAAAAGGGGGGGTGGGGGGTGGGGGGGGCTGCAGTGTGTTTGTGTTTGGTGGAAAGAGAAAGAGTGGGGGTTAAGGGTTAATATGCATCATTGTAGCAGGTTAATCTTTCATCAAACTGTGGGGTCAGTGCAGTGTTTACCCCCGCCACTGGACACTACAGTGTGCCACACAGGGGGGAGGTGGATGGAGGTCCAGGAAATATGTAGTAGTAGGGTAGAGGAGGAGAAGGAGAGGGAGGAGGGGTGGTGCGAGGCAGCTGGGAAGGGAGGGGGAATGAATGTGAAAGAGTTTGAAAAGAGGAAGAGAATGTTCCCACTTTTAGAGAATGAGATGGGAGATAGGAGGAAGAAGATATCAGGGGAGTTAGAGAGAGGAAGAGGAGAGTGAAGATAAGGAGGGAGGGTTACAGTTAGAGACTATTGTAACATGTGGAAAGTGACAGCGGCGAGGCAGAATACAATCAACCAGCCTCTAACCAGCTGTCAGCTCCAAGCAGCCTCATCCGCCACGATGGACCCAACATCTGAGCTAGCATCTTAACCTCAGCCCCAGCCACCCCCGGCTCTCCCCCCTCTCTCTCCCCCTCGCGCTCTTCCTTTTTTGCACCTTTCCACTCTGCTCTGATGCCGTCTACCTGAAATAGCTCTGGCGCTTAAATCTCACCAAAAGGAGAGGAGAAAAAAAAAGGTGGCTGGAAATTAAAATACGTAGAAAGGCGAGAGCGGGTCCAAAAATAGCTTTGCGAGTTCCTCTTCATCCCATCGGCCGATGACGAGCAGCTGCAGACGAGTGAGACTGTTGCTTTCGCCGCCACCGCTGGTGCCCTGTTCCTTCTGACCAGAGACGCCGCCGCCACTGCTGCTGATATGATTTGTCACCGTGTCCTTGTGTGTGTGTGTTTTAATGTCATTGAACTTGAGCACACGCGTTATTGATCAATCTTGGCCCAGCCAATCCAAGCCTGCCTCTCCTCCCACTCCCCTGGCGCTCAGGAGAAACCTCCCGCTCTGTCCCTCCATCTCTTCCTCTACATCTCCACCTGTTTCATATTCATCCCTCTGTATTGTCTTTTGCCTCCATCTCTCCATCGCTCTGTTTTATATGCGTCTCTGTGTTGTCATTCCCCTCCCTCCATCTCTGTCTGCTTTATATTCATCTCTCTATTGAGCTTTCCTCCCTTCTTCTCTCGCTCTCTCTCTTTCTCTCTCTCTTGGTGAGTGAGAGATTATTAATATTAATGTCTCTTCTTTTCTTCCTCCCTATTTTCCCTCTTCTACTTTTTATCTTCTTTTTTTTTTTACAACTCATCTCTTTTCTGCTCTTCCCTCTATTTATACCTCTCTCTGGGTCTTTATCCCTCATCATCCCTTTCACTCACCCTTCCCTCCATCTGTCTCCGTCTCGATCTCTTTCTTCCTTTCTGTCTCTCTTTCTCCGGCCCTCTCTCTGCAGCTGTTCAGTATTCATCTATTACTGTAGTGTTGATAATTCCCTTCTCTGCCTGCAGCCATACAGTCATCTATCAGATTAATAATCCTCCTCTCCTTCTCATTCTCTGCTCCCCCCCAACATCTCCTTTCTTACTGTGCCAAGTGAGGATGCTCGGCGTGTCAAATGAGTTTGCGTGTCAAAGTCCCATCATTACAACTATCATCATTAATATCTAAGATTGCTGGATGCCCTTATTTAAGGTTATTCAGGTTCTAAACAGCTTGCAGGGAGGGATACAGAGACGCACTGCATCTCTGATTTGATGGCCACATTTCAGTCCCCCCTCTGTGTGTGTGCAAAAGACAACAACAAAAGGGCTTACTGGTTTCAGTTTGTTTCCAAGGTTTGGATAAGTTTAATTAACGGTGGTAAGTGTTCATGTTCAAACATCAATATATCATTGTCGTATTATTTGTTATACCTTGGAATAATTAGTGCTAACAAATGAGACCACAGCAGAGATGACTGGAAGGCTCTATCTGACACTAGTGGTGTTATTAATGGTTCTCAGAATTAAGACCAAATGTCCCAGAAACCCCACCGCTCCCTGTCACCGAGTAGATCTTGTTTTCCGTTCGTTCTGACGTCGACCTCTGCAAAATGTTGTTGTGCTTTTTGTCTTTTTTGCTCTTAAAAAAAAACACACGTTTCCTGTAAAACCCAACATTGTTATTCACTCTGTAGACAGCAGAAATATTGCAGTTGATTCAGAGAATGCTGTATGTGTGTATGTTCCACGGTGTTTTATAATTAGAAATTGTAGTTAATGTCACAGCTTTGAGATTTTAAGTGGAAATTCTTCAATCTGATTAACCAATGCATACGTTCTCGCATTTGTAATCCTTTCTAATATGTAAATTATTTTCTTTACTTATTTCTCCTTTTAGTAACAAGTAGTGATATAACTGCAGGTTCAATTGGGTTTTAGTTTAGATGGATTTTAAAACACTTCTTTTTTTTTTTTTTTTTGACTCTTCTGGTAATTCCCAAAACAGTCAAAATAAAAAAAGTCTCAGTGTACGGGCCTCAAGCCACAGACTGTATATAAAAGATGGATGGTGATGACCATTTTGGAAAACATGCACGCGTTTTGATTAAAAAAAGAAACAAATTGAGACGTCTGAACAGGACTTTACAATGTCGCTGTGGCTATCTTCAACCTAGCAAACAATTATTCTGGCTAATTTTCCTACCCACTGCAACAACCCACAGGACCATTTCTAAAGCACTGTAAAAATATACTTCCCCTCCAGGCCCACTCTGTGCACTATCATGTAGTTTATGTTTTGTCCTGTTAGATGTTTGTGGGTCTTTTTCCACTCAACTCCCAAGTGGTAAGTAGATATGGGTGTGCTTCTCTGACCCACATACTGCTAGAGGTTTCATCCTGTTAAAAGGGAGTTCTTCTTCACCACCATTGCCTCATTTTTGAGGTTTTCTTTCTTTTTCCCCTTTTCAGATGTGTAAATACAGGTGAGCTTAGTTTTACACAATGAAGAGCTCTGACCCGTCTCAAGGTGACAGCACCGGTGCAGAATCTTCACATGTTCACCAAAATTTGCCTAGCTTTAAAGTGTAACTTTAAGTTGCACAAAATGATCAGTGTCATTATCTTCCAGTGGGGCTTTTGGTAATATTTTCAACACTATATTACATCAAATCAATAAAATTCATCTTCCTGAATTACATTTCAGGCAAGTGACATTTGTCACCCAAACATGGTAATTCAGTAAATATTCAGCATTCAACAGTTGTTGTGTTTATTTGGCAGATCTTATTCTTTTAAACATGAAACAATTGTACAACGATCACTTTTCCTATGAATGTTTTTCTAAAAAAAACAACTTTTGAGCAATTGAAATCTTCACAGGAAAACCTCAAAAGCAAAACTGCACAGTTCCCATGCTGTTTCAGTACGATTTGGTGTGACACTGCTTATCTGAATTACAGCGGTTATGCCAGTGTTTCAAGAACGAATTTCTTTCTGATTTATTGATTTACAAAATGCAAGACCAAAATACCTGATTGTCCCACTTCACATTGTTTGTTTTCATATCTCCACACCTCCACCTCGTACCACTAATTACAGAAATCAGCTTCCATCTGCCCTGTGTGTAAGGATTTGATTTCTGACAAAATGTCTGCTCAGGGATTATGTGGGATTCGATATGAGCGGTGACACAGAAGTTCTAATGCCTCTGAAAGATTTTTTGACAATCCCTCCCATGATAAGCTATATCGTAGCTGCCTACCCATTATTTGTTCTATTCATTGTCTATTGGTAAAAACACAAAGTGCAGTCTGTGTTCCTGTCTTTAATATCTGCTCTCTCTCTCTCTCTCCTTCTCTTTGTCTCTCTCTCTTTTGTTCTTCACAGTAACTCCTGGGTTCTTCTCACTTCACAAAAAGCCTCGCTCGAATCCCCCGACAGCACCAGAAAAAAAGGGAATAACATCTGTTTATCTGCATATTTCTATGTTCAAAAAACAAGAGGGAAAAACACAGAGATCGACAGAGGACACGAAACATCTCAGAGGATGCGGAATTAGAAAGAACAAATTGCCGCTGGAGGACCAAAGGGAAAGGAAACCTTTTCTAACAGATCCACCAGTGTGGAGTCACCTCACCTGTACCTTCGGATTAAAGAGCAGGGTCATGTCCCAGTTGCCATGCGCATCGCCACGCTGACCTGCCTTCCCGGCCCCTCCCCCTTCCTCTTTCTATTGGCCCAGCTGCTGCTGCGGCTCCTCCTCCCTGGGCCGGAGTTAGTGGGAGCCGCTTCCACCTGCCCCTCCCTCTGCGTCTGCTCCAACCAGGCCAGCCGAGTCATCTGCACCAGGCAAAACCTGGAGGAGGTGCCAGAAAGCATATCAGTCAACACGCGATACCTCAACCTGCAGGAGAACTCAATACAGGTAAATATCAGTGGACGGAGGTCAAATCATTTCAGTCTACACTTCAGGGCTAAGCATGACGGAATGTTTTTATTCACTGAGATGATGATGTTAGTGTTGCATACAGTGCTGTGAAGAAGTTTGGAGTTACATCTTTCAGATCATCAAACCAATTTTAAAATTAGAGAAAGAGCAAATACATGATGGTGATGGTCAGAGGGCGCCACCGGGCCCTCTGACCATCACCAGTAGGCAAACATGGGGTTAATATGGATCTATTTGGCATGTCGACAGTAGGAGCCTGGGATCGAACCACCGACCTTCCAGTGAGGAGGTGACCCGCTCTACCACCTGAGCTACAGCCACCCCAAGATGCCATTTTTAAATTATGATTTAATTTATTAAGAGAACAAACTATCCAACCCTACCTGGGCTTATATGGAAAAGTAATTGCCCCCTAAATCTAATATCTAGTTGTGTCACTTTTGGCAGCAATCAAGTGTTTCTTTCATCACTGTAGAAGAATTTTGGCTCGCTCTTCTTTGCACAGTTGTTTCATTTCAGCTACACTGGAGGGATGCAGAGCACGAAAGGCCTGTTTAAGGTCATGCCAAAGCATCTCAGTCAGATTTAAGTCCACACTTTGATTAATCCACTCCAAAAACTACATTTTTATTTTGAGCAATTCAGAGGTGGATTCGCTGGTGTGTTTCGGTGAGTTCTATTGTCCTACATAACACAAGTGGGCTTTTGGTGTACAGACTAGAATTCATAGCTCCATCAATTACAACAAGTTTTCCAGGTCCTGAAGCAGCAAAGCAGCCCCAGACCATCACATTACCATCACCGTGTTTGAATGTTGCTATGATGCTCTTTGTGTTAGACGCTGTGTTAGCTTATTTCCTGATGTCACAGGACTCAAACCTTCCAAAAAGTTTACCTTTTGTCTCATCTGTCCGCAGAATGTTATTTCCAAACGCCTTGGGGATGTTAGGTCAGCAGTGGGTTTTACCTTGACCTTTCACCTATTGATTTCATTTTTGCCCAGCGCCTTTCTTGTTGTTTAATCACTAACCTTAACTGAGACAAGTAAGGCCTGCATTTCTTTAGATGTTGCTCTGCGTTCTTTTGTCGTAATTTTAGTAGGTCACTCACTCCTGAGAGGGTTCCCCCCTGTCCCAGGTTTTCTCCATCTGTGGATAATGGCTCACACTGTGGTTCACTGGAGTACCAAGAAATAGTTTGCAACCCTTTCCAGGCTGATAGATGTCAATGACTTTGTTTCTCAGTTGTTCCTGAGTTTCTTTAGATCGTGACATGATGTGTTGCTTTTGAGATCTTTGAGCCTACTTCATTTCGTCAGAAAGGTCTTTTATAAGTGTTTTATTGAGCAGGTCTGGAAGTAATCAGGCCTGGATGTGGATAAGGAAACTGAACCCAGGTTTCCAAAAAAAAAAATATATATATATAATATAATAAATGAGATAATAATTTCAAACCTGCATTTTCTATATTAGTTTTGCCGAATATTAAAATGTGTTTGTTGATCTGAAACAGTGGCAAATATGCGTGTGTATGTGTGTGGGGGGGGGGGGTACATTTTCACAGCACTGTACACGTGCACTTAAAAGCAGACATGTGAGCTAAACAACACTTTATAAGTTGCAAATATTTTAATAGCTAAGTACATTACGGGGGATGAACAGCGGGGTGTCACAATACTGGAAATTTAGTAGTTTGTACCGGTGGCTTGTTTGTAGTAGTTGAATTCCACATTTCTTTTGCATGATTTGCATGATAGCTCTGTGTCCATATTTCCTTTTTAACAATAAATCATCACTTTCTTATCAGCGAGTTGTGACAGAGCAATTGCAACAACTACACTAGTCGCCCCCTCTCCCACGCGTAGATTTTGATGTGCCATGGGGATTCTTCTGTGTTTCACATGGTTTTCTAATGGGGCTCCTTCTTTAGCATTAAAGGATAGACTTGTAGGTGCATGCCTCCCCTTTCAGTTCTCCAACAATTGCAGTCTCAGTACATATGCTGCCAATGGTAGGTCTAGAAAAGTATCTACTCCTGGGAGCCACAGCTGATAGATTTAAATATTTGGTCTGGAACAGATTTTACAGATTTTACTTGTCTTGGGAGGGCTGTGCCAGGGAAGGGAAGAATGGTTGGGATTGGTAAAAAAAAAAAAAGTCCACTAGCTTTTAATTCCCTGAGGCTGGGTTTCTGTCTCCTGCCAGTCTGGAACCCACTATCCTTCAGATGTAAAGAGGAATGTCTTACACCAAGGAACAAATATGCTTCCTATAGTAATTATAGTGCTAAAAAACTACAAAGATAACAAAAAACCCAAGTCCTCCTATTGTTGTTGTTGTTACGAATCTCATTTATCAAAAGGTGTCGTGTATTAGTAATCAGCTGCTTCTCAAAGGACTCTCACATCCCCCGACTGGTACTGATTGTTCTGTTTCGATGACCTCGGGGTAGCGGCAGAGGAAGCGGTTCACTATCTGTCGCAGGTTGTAGACAGAATACGGTTCAGCTTAAAAACATGGGCTACCATGACAAGCTGCAGTCCAAGAATGACCCGTTGGAGAGAGGAACGAGTCGCGCAGCTCAACGACGTAGTAGAGCTCCACAGTAGTGATCCAGTGACCTAAACAGAAAGCCAATGGGGAAACACAAAAGGGGAGGGTTGGAGCTACCTGGCTAACAATGACTGGATTTTACAAATAGGAGTGAAGGGATGTCCAATAAGATATATCAATAATAATATACTGCAGATGATGTTGTTCTCTGAGATTAATTTCTTTTTTAAAATGATGCTAAAATGATTCACCAAAAAGTCTGTGTGTGGGAAACACTGGAATATGACACAGATATCCACACATGAAGTGCTAAAAAGAAAAGCATGCATGCTGTTTTAATTCTGTAAGCATCATAAGCAATATGATGCATGATGTAATATCTGACTGCCAGTCATTTTTCCTATATCACTAATTGATTGGCGGCCATGGTTCGTTCTCTTTTTTACAATCAATGCGCAGAGAAAACTCTCATCCTGTCATTTGAAATATGCCACATTTTCAGAGCAAATAACCAATATACACTTCTCTACAAACTCATTTATTTCTTTTATTATGAAAGGAGATATTTGCATAGTCAGTGATCTAGCACAGTCACATCTTGTATAGCAGACTGAGGATTTTCACATCATAACGCACACATCTAAAAATCAACACATACACAGACACCAGCGCACTTATGTGTCTTTAACACTTGTGTTTGCATTTTTTTTTTTTTGCCCACTACCAGGGAGAACATTTGCGTTTCCAGCAGTTGTGGATGTTAGGATTAACTTGTTGATACAGGTTTTCTCTTAGAAACTTTATTTCTAAGAAAAGACAAGAAAGTAAGCGGCTATAATGGTAGAAAAAAGCACTTAAGCCTCTACTGAACTGAGGGAATATTTTATGAATTGAAAGCAATGCAGATTTCCATGACACCGAGCTGCCTTTTGTATGCATTACCAATTTATCTCGAGTCCCTAGACAGCATTTGTGGCTTTACAGCTGCAGGGGAAGATCATTTAACCACAGACCATCGATACAAAGCACATGAATCTCTAAATTTATAAACCGAGTGGGTTGATTCTGGTCTTTGCTGCAGCATTTGATGTAGCTGGATCCATCCTCATGTTCCTGACAGTGCCTTGTTCTTTGGTGGTTTTAAATTCATTTCCACTACATTTTATCTCCTCTAATGAAAAGCAACGAGTATCCTAAACGTTGTTAAAATTGTCCAGTGCATCTCTTATAATGTCAAATTGCTCTGTACATTGGACCGAGCAGCCTGATATTCTCTATTCCTCGGAGAAAACATCTTATTAAACTTTATGTGACGTTAACGGAGCAGAAATGGGACATCACGCCACTTGATTTGGTATGTGAGGCTTTAAGAGACGCTGTTAGCATGAAAGGGGAGAAAAAAAATAAGGAAATAAGAACAGTATTTGTTGCATTTTGTTTTTAGCCTATGAAATTCTGATTCGGCTTGTTGTATCCTGCAGCCCCACTTGAAATGATTAAAAATCTAAAAATGTTTTAACACCTGAAGGCATCCTAGATTCTCTGGCTTATTTTTTCCTCCACTGAGTACCCTCAGAGTAAAGCCTTGACAGCTCCCACCCCCTCTTAACATCCTCACCCCTCCCTTTT
>VURO01025013.1:23879-45791 GCA_015108175.1 Pelvicachromis taeniatus
CTGCTCTACATACAGAAGAAGCAATGGCCTGACTCCAGGAGCCTCTGTGTGCCTCACTGAGGGCTTTGGCCGCACATATCTCAAACAGTCAGAGATTTAAGGGGCTTTTAGTCGCGCTCACTAAACTGTGTGTCTTTGACTTCACGCCAAATGAGCTCCAGTTGGACCACACTAAGGCTAGTGTGCTTTGTCCAGGACCCGTGGCACCCATAGAGTTCAGATTCATGTCTTCCTGCAGACAAAATCATCTCTTTTTGTTTGTCACGGCAAATTTATTTAAAAAAAAAATGTATCAATTTAATTTCATAGTTCCTTTGTGGTTTGTCGTGACACTTTATGTGAATAGTGTAGTCCAACACTGATAATCAGCTTATTAGCAAGGGATTATAATGTGTCAGTAGCAAGCCCCCTGAGTCTCACGGTAACAACGGTGTGAAAAGCACTTTTGTGTCTGCAGCAAGCGCTGAAATATGGTCAGGGTTAAGACAGGGTTGGGTTTACAGTAAATTTACCACAGTGCTTTCAGATTTAATGAAAAGTCAAGAGTTTAACTGCTTTTTGTCATGTGATATATTGTCGAATGAAGCATGAAACTACTAATTAAAAGTGACCATTTTTTTTGGCCATTTTTCATCAGTACAAGTTGAGCTGTGCTGCAGTCATAATGTGGGCTACGGATCAAATTCCTAAAACTTTATTTGGTCGCTGGGTGTGATTGACCTCTTACTCAAATGGCAAAAACAGTCCTTTTATAACCAAGTCGTGCGATTCCATAGCCGTCCAAGTGGCAATAATTTTCTAAATGAATGGGAAGAGAGAAATTGTGAAACTGCATGTGCAGAATCCATCCATCCATCCATCCATCCATCCATCCATCCATCCATTCGCAGCCGCTTATCCTTTTCAGGGTCGCGGGGGGCGCTGGAGCCTACCATCCTTCCATCAATCCATGTTTTCTACCACTTAACCAGGTCTGGATCCTGCAGACAGCAGTCTAAGCAGAGATGACCAGACGTTCCTCCCTCCAACCAGTTTACAAGGATGCTCCTGGACACTTCCTAGTCGAGGGTTTTGGGGCATTTCCTAGTGGGAGAAGGTCCTGGGGGAAACCCATGGCAAGCTGGAGAGATTATGTCTCTCAGCTGGTTTTGGAACGTCTCAGTATCTTCCTGGAATTGTTGGTGAATGGGGAAAATAATTTCTTGGCTAATATAGAGTCACTAGTTAAATCAGATTTTTTTTTAATGCTTAAAAAGTCTGATGTTTTTACCCAGGTTAAAACTTTTAACGCTTATACGGCCTCCATGCATTGTGACGTACCTCACACTATCTCCATGCTGACACGGGAGGGTCATCAGGTAATGCAGCTCACCTGGGCTTTTCAGGCTTTAAAAGATGGCTCGCTTCTGTTTCACTGGACATGAAGTGCATTTGACGTTTCTTACTTTAGTTTCAATAAACTACCTCTTGTGCAGATTCTCTCATTGTCACCTACTCTGGGTGAGTTCCAATGAATTATGGCTTGATAATGTCACCTTTACTAAGATAGAGGTGCAGCCTTACAGCGTTACCCTATCAGGAACCTCTACTGTGTGAACACTTTTGGCTCATATGTTCCTTGATGTTGGCTGTTGATTGAGTTTTTGAGGATGTGGGTGGGACATCCACCATCTTTTCATTCCAGAATTGTATTCTCAGTGGGCGTGAGCCGAAATTGTTGACTTAAGCTTTATTGTATCCCTGCTGTTTACAACCTTTGATTGTAAATCAGAGCACTCAGTGCAACTCCATTACTCAAATGCATATTGTTTTAAGAGAAAGTCTAACATGGAGGCCAGGGAAACCCTTAATTTGATCATGTTTATGTCCATAGTCCGGGGGGAGCTGCTGCAGACAGCAGCAGTAATCACTGAGGGAGAAAGGTCAGCTGTTATCAGTATTAGCAGATAAATACATTTTTATTTAAATTTATGGCTTCTTTACTTAAACATACATTTAGCTTTTAAGTCATTCATTGGAATTCTTTTTCGCTTTTGTTTCGCTTTGCTTTGTGTGTTTGTTTTCGCTCAGATTTGTAACATTACAAAAACTAGACCATCTCCAAATTCCTAAGATTATTTGCTAAGAACAGATTAACTAAATCTAATTACATGTTGGGAACAGATTAACACATAAGAATAACAGAATGCAGAATTAAAGGAGACATTTGCCTTTCAGGGAGGAAAACATTCTTTGGCCAGTCAGCATTCGCAATGGGATTTTCCCAGTTTTGGAACATCCAGCGAAGGGGCCGATTATGCTTTTTGTTGTTGTCTGGAAAATATATACTGTTACATACTGTTGGTGGATCCTCATGTTATACTTAGCAAAGTTTCAAGTAATGAGGTTATGATAAGTAGTAAGTAATAAGTAATCTCTGTGAGCCCAAAGCTCAGGATTCACAATGCTCTGAATGCTCAGGTTCAGGCAGTTTTTTCTACTCTAGGCTCTGCATGATGTCACTGAAAGTGGATATCACCAATGGAGCACAGCCTCTGAGCTAATCCAACATGAACTTTCACCCCAACCGGTGGCAGCAGATGGCCCCGCCCCTCCCTGAGCCTGGTTCTGCCGGAGGTTTCTTCCTGTTAAAAGGGAGTTTTTCCTTCCCACTGTCGCCAAAGTGCTTGCTCATAGGGGGTCATATGATTGTTGGGTTTTTCACTCTATGTATTATTGTAGGGTCTACCTTACAATGTAAAGCGCCTTGAGGCGACTGTTGTTGTGATTTGGCGCTATATGAATAAAATTGAATTGAATTGAATGAACTGTACTATGTCATACATACCATCATTCACTCACTCTCCTCGTGTCAAATCAAACACATTGTTCCGGTTGCATGGTTGGTTCCATCCATCCATCCATCCATCCATCCATCCATCCATCCATCCATCCATCCATCCATCCATCCATCCATCCATCCATCCATCCATCCACACATCCATCCATCCTTTTCAGCGTATCCAGTTCAGGATCGTGGGGTGGCTGGAGACTATTCCAGCTACCATGGGTGAAGAAGCAGGACACACCCTGGTCATGTCGCCAATCTGTCACAGGAATTTATCTCTCTATTTAATCTGAAAAATTCTGCATCTCTCTCTGACTTGTCAGTGCCACTGATCCCCTGCCAGTGCTGCTGGCTCTTTTAACCCCTCCACCTTCTCTGATTCTACCGTTGAGGTTTATTCACTGCTCACATGATTCTCTGTGTATCATATTTGCAGGAACAAGCCTAGACACCAAACTTTGAATATGTTCTGCAGCTATATAAACCAGTCACTTCCAATGTGTAATACAGCCATCTCAGACTCATCGCTCTGACCATGAGAACAGAAGTCCAACCCACCTGTTTTTGAAAGCAAGCCAATCAGAAGAGATTTAGCTCTCACTGTGTCCCTTCTGGCGTTGTCATGTGTAATATAATGAGATATTATTTGGTTAAATGCCTGTTTGGTTTTTTTTTAATAATCATTTGTAATGTTCTCTGTTTAAATAAAAAAATAAATTAAAGATGAATTTAATAGTTGTAAAATTAAAACACTGACACGTTACAGTAATCTTGATTAATGTGCATTGTCCCAAACAATAAACAATGTTATTATTAGTGCTGCATGTCTGCTAAAGGTTTTATATCATTTGCTATTCTTTAATAAATAAAATAAAACAAATTAAACATTTAAGGAAGCTGTATGTGATCTTTATTCTTATTGAGAACTAATGCATGACAGCCAAATTAATATTTTAAAGTGTATTTGGTTTGTTATTATGAGAGGTGTAATTGAGTTTTTTTTTTTAAATAGCTGCTGTAAGACACAGCTTCATTTTTTCATTTTGTTCAAATACCTTTCTTTCAGTAAGCTCCACTAATAATCCTACATGTTTTGTACTAACTTTATCATTACTTGTCCTTCTAGGTTATCAAGTCGGACACATTCAAGCACTTGAGGCACCTTGAAATCCTCCAGCTGTCCAAGAATCAGATACGTCAGATTGAAGTTGGAGCATTCAATGGCCTGCCCAACCTCAACACGCTGGAGCTCTTTGACAACCGCCTCACACTGGTGCCATCACATGCCTTTGAGTACCTCAGCAAGCTGCGGGAGCTGTGGCTGCGCAACAACCCCATCGAGACTCTGCCAGGCTATGCCTTCCACCGTGTGCCCTCGCTACGTCGCCTGGACCTGGGTGAGCTCAAGAAGTTGGATTTCATCTCTGACGCAGCCTTTGTTGGCCTCATCAATCTGCGGTACCTAAACCTGGGCATGTGTGGGCTGAAAGACATTCCCAAACTAACAGCCCTTGTGCGCTTGGAGGAGCTGGAGCTGTCAGGAAATAGGCTGGAGATTATCCGTCCCGGCTCCTTCCAAGGCTTGGTCTCTCTACGCAAACTGTGGCTAATGCATTCACAGGTTTCTGTCATTGAGCGCAATGCCTTTGATGACCTGAAAAACCTGGAAGAGCTTAACTTATCCCATAATTCCCTCCACTCCTTGCCCCACGATCTCTTCACACCCCTACACCAGCTAGAGAGGGTACACCTTAACCACAACCCCTGGGTGTGCAACTGTGATGTGCTTTGGCTTAGTTGGTGGCTAAAAGAGACGGTGCCGAGCAACACCACCTGCTGCGCCCGTTGCCATGCTCCCCCATTCTTAAAGGGCAAGTACATTGGAGAGCTTGACCAGAGCCACTTCACCTGCTATGCGCCCGTCATCGTGGAGCCACCTACAGACCTCAATGTCACCGAAGGTATGGCTGCTGAGCTGAAGTGTCGAACGAGCACATCCACAACATCAGTAAACTGGATCACCCCTAATGGCACTCTAATGACCCACGGCTCCTACCGCGTGCGGATATCAGTCCTGCACGATGGTACGCTCAACTTCACCAATGTGACCCTGCGAGACACGGGCCAGTACACCTGCATGGTCACTAACGCTGCTGGCAATACCACTGCAACCGCTGTCCTCAACGTTACTGCTGCTGATGTTAGCGTCAACTACACCTATTTTACAACAGTTACTGTGGAAACTGTGGATACTGTAGTAGGTAATGATTATGCGTTGGTTTCCATCAATGAGACCTTCATCCGTGTTCCCCCTGGCCCCACTCCCTCTGATTTGTGGCCAGATGGTGTTGCTACCACAGACTCCTCTCTGCCTGTCAGCTGGTCCTCCTCCTCTCCCCGCGCCACTCGACCCACCTTCACTGTGCCCATCACGGACCCTACCTTTTCAGGCCTGGATGACGTGATGAAGACCACCAAGATCATCATTGGCTGCTTCGTAGCCATTACCTTCATGGCAGCCGTGATGCTGGTGGTGTTCTACAAACTTAGGAAGCAGCACCAGCTGCACAAACATCACGGCCCTGCACGTGCCATCGAGATCATCAATGTGGAGGATGAGCTTGGCGCTGGGGCCAGTGGTCGGGGCAGCGGCATCTCAGGGGGAGCCACCGTGACACAGAGCGGAAGCAGTGGAATTGGAGGTACCCAGAGCCTCAGGCTGCACCACCCGGAGATAGTCAACCTGCCCAACCTGGCTAGATCGGAGCACCTCAACCACTACTACAAAACTCATCACTTCAACAACAACATGATGGGCCTGGGCATGGGTACAGGATCTGGTGTGGGCCTCAACAACAATAACAACCCCTCACCATGCTCTCAATCACAGAACATGTCCTGTTCCCAGATTCCAACCTCCACTGGTGGGGGAGCACCGACTGGTGGCACTCTGCCCTCCCCAGTCCCCCTTCCTCAACTGGGTCTCCACAGTTCTCTGAAAGGCCTAATGGGAAAAGGCCAGAACGAGCCACTACTTTTTAAGAGTGGCTCCAAGGAAAATGTGCAAGAGACTCAAATCTGAGTGAAATTGAGGGTAGAAGTACGAGGTAAGAGGAAAGGGATACTGGATAGTGACAGTGATATAGAAAGTACGCGAGTATATGAACTGACTGTAGCCTACACCGTCCTCATGGATGGGTTTCAGAAAAAAGATGAAGTTTCTTATAGTCGCTGCTTTGTATTGTCAATCATGGCAGAGAGAAGCAGATAGGAAGACTGAAGGAGACAGTACAGCATCTGATCAGTCCCACCAATAGCACCTGAACATAATTTTACACTAAGTCAGACACCAACACACGCAGCGTTCACCACAAAAATCACAATCATGCGAGCAACCTGCTATAGTCTTTGCCAAAGTCCAAGATCAAGCCAACTCTCTTCACACAGCGGACAGCTATGAACAACAGCCTGTATGTTTTTTACAGATTCCTTCGTATATTTCCAGACACACTCAGTGTATATATTTAGAGGGAGACATAATATTGGCTACCGAACATGTTTTCGGATTAGTGTTTGGCAGAGACGGCGAATAACAAACAATGATTTGGGTGAGCAGTACTGTCCCAGGTTTCCAGGAAGCACTAAAATACAGCGCAGAGCAGCGATACTGTTCAGAACACACGTATCAGACTGGTACTTTGCAGGGAGGGAAAACAACAGCAATTGTTTTTTCCGAGCGGTTTCACTTCTCTCTCTCACTTTCTCACTTTTTTTTCCCTTTCACACTTTACTGGCTACTGTCTTCTCTGAAGGAGGAAAGAAACAGAGTGGGCTATAAAAAGGGAGAAGAGAAACCCCGTGGCATGAAGGACAAAGAGAGATATATCGAGAAAAAAAAGAAAAGAAAAAAAAGGACTAAAGTACATATTATATATACCGTAAATATATTTTCATTCAAAGAAATAAATTATAAAGAATCTTTATCAAGCTTCTGACTGAAAACTACAACGTCTGAAGAATATATTAAAAAGAAAAACACACACACACACAGTTGTTTTAGTGCCCCCCCCCCCCCCCCCCACTGCCCCCCCCCCCTTACAACTTCCCTCAACTTGGAACAAAATGGCCACTCTGACTGTGCCGCATAAGGACACGTGGGAGAGTGGGGAAAAAAAACAAAAAAAACAACAAAAAAAGTGTTTGAGTGAATTTATTTTGGTCTTGACTTTTTTGTAGCCACAGAGCGTGTTTTTTCCCCTCTCCTGTCGCATTCACATAAACAGGGTCACCGGAGAATGGACGTGTTTATGCTCCACTGCGAAAATATGAAATACGACAGCGGCTCTCCACCGTTTGGTACAGCTCTACAGCCGAGCGGGAGTGTTAATAATAGTGATCGGAATGGTAATAATGATAACAAGGTTTAGCTTTATATGTCATAACCAACGTTTTAATGATCAGCACATGAAATGACACAAAATGACGCACACGCCGATTTAGCATGCGAGCTGCGATCTATCCGAGGGATTGTGTTATCATTATTAGCATTCACGCGACTATTATTATTAATACTTGTGCCTACAAATAACTGAAAAGTACTTTCTTTCTTTTTTTTCTTTTTTTTTTTCATTTGTATATGACGCTAAAGTTGTTTATGACTGATCCTGTTGGACTTCGGCTGGTGAACGGCGGCGGGACGGCGTGCCACTACTCCACGTGCATCAGCAGGAAATAACTCGGCCCCCCTCAAAAATGGCTTCCTCAGTCCAGTTCTCACCAACTCCTCCAACTGTCTCAAGCGGTCAGGGACCCTCATGTTTGTCACGCGTTAAACGCAGGACGCGGACCTTTGACGAAGACTGCGTTTTTGCAGAGGATTATCTCGCAGCTGTTTCTCAGTGTTGCCGTCTATGAGTGGATTTCATGGCAGCAGGGAACTACTAAAGGGACGGCGGGCATTGCCAGGCATTTTTAAAGGTAAGCGACGCTCGTTCAGTGAAGAGGAAGGAAGTGACGTGCAGTACGGGAGACAGAGATGGGGGGGGGGATTTTTTTTTTTTTTTTTTTTTGGTTTTATTTTTAAATCAAGTGTTATCTTTATTGTAATATTGTTATTGTTATTATAATTAGCTAATTACACTGGTTATAATTCTGAGAGATGTTCTGTTAGCAGAGGTCACTTTTAAAATAAAAAAAAAAACAACAAACTGGCACATAAAATGGCAGTGGAAGTCTGTGAAATTTGGTGGCTATATATATATTTTTTTTCCCTCTCCTTTATGTTACAATCAACTTTAATTGTAGTATCACTGTTTGTGTCCCTTTGGCTCTTCTTGAGATGAGACATAGCGAATGTGAAATGGTCATCACTGGGTCCTTTTATTTTCTGCACAGGGGGACAGGAAAGGCCCTGCTCCGGTTTACAAGCTCAATCACGCTCGCTCTGTACTTTTTTCGTGAATGTCATCGCCATCGCAGTGCTCGGAGTGCGATTGCGCTATGTCAACACCTCGTTGCCATGACTACACCCTCAGACTAATGCGCCACACGTCGTCAGCATCCCACCACCACCCGCCTCCTCCCCCCACCACCTTGTCAGTCTCGTTCCTTTTTGAGGTGCCATATCTCAACGAGCCGGCCAGTGTTCCTTCAGCGGTAGCAAATCAACCTGAGCATTGTGCCCATGTCCTCGCATAAAACTCCCTCCACCCTTCCAACCCTCAGCATCTTGCCATCAGGTTTCCCTGGCAACTGTTGCTGCTGCGACAGCCCTTATCACAGCGTCTTGATTTGGGTTTCGAATGCTAACCAGACGAGAGCAGAACTCCTGTTCTTTTTTTTCTCCACGCCAACTAATTCGCCCCGGTAATGTTCCTCTTTAGTGTCTTTGATTTGTTTACACCAGCAACTATACTTCTCACGCCGCTGACTTTCTCTTAGTGAATCATACGATTTACATGCCACTTCTCCCCTATGTGTTTAATTTGCATAGGCCACCACACATTTATGCACCCAGCACTTGTGATTAACACTCATACCCTGCATCTCTCATTAACATATTCCTTCCCAAGCACAAGGGATCCATATTCTGCTCACAAGTTATTTACATATTCATCTGCCTCTGTGTGTGCAAATAACAGTGAAATTATCATGTGGGCATGCTGGTGGGTAAGAGTGTGGTGTGTGCGTGTGTGTGTGTGTGTGTGTGTGCCAGCCAGATTTGTGGCTGAAAGCAAGGACTGTTACAAAAGCTATTTCCCCCTAATTCTTCAAATACTGCGTGCCCTGCCTATCGCCTGTGGTAGCTCGCCACTTTGGAAAGCGCTGCGTAGCCCCTATAGCTCCTGTGAAGTGGCACAAACCAGAGGCCATGTTATTGAGGCTCGGTGTTAGAGAGAGAGCAGCGGTTGAGCTGGAGACTCACAGTCACAGTGCTGCAGTGTCTGAGTCACAGAGCACTGAACACACTCCCAACAATCTAATGGAAATGCTGTGTTTACTGTGCAGGAAGGGACCCGCTCATTCACCCATTCGGGGAATAGGTGAAAAACACCAGAATGTGCGTGCCTGTGAGTCCAAGCTTGAGTGCGTTTAGTGCGTGTGCAGCTCTGGATTATGAAATGCCCGTCATGTTGTTGTGTAAGGCAAGGAAATCAGGACATTTGAAGCGGTACGCTGTTTATGGCAAGCGATGTTGCGCCATTGTTGATGCAACGCTGCTCGGTGTGTGCGCTCGCGCACAGGTGCGTGCGTGCTCAGGTGGGCTTTTGCTAGCTCGGTTGTGTAAGGAGGGGGTGAGGGAGGAGGGGCGGTCAGACCTCCATTTTAAATCCCCAGTTTAAACCAGCTCTGTCTGTCTCCGTCTGCTTCAGGCAACTTTTATGATCCTCTCACTGACACTTAAAGTAAAAATACATTTATTTATTTTTTATTTTTTTTATTTTTTTGCTTAAGCAGCCCCCACCCCACCCGTCTGTCTTTTTCACTGCATACTAGGAGAAGCCCAACCAGTGTTGAAACATCCTCTGATCGAGGCGAGCTCCTCTCACACTAAATCCTCATCGTCTTTTTAGCTCCCTGTCAAATTCGGGGTCAAGGGTCAAGATGAGCAGCAATTTATGTTTACCTCACACCTTTAGCCAGCTAATGAAGGCTAGCGTTTAGGATTGTGCCATTTATTTTTATTGTTTCGCCCCGGCTCAGGGAAACGCCTGTTGGCGAAGCTTAAGCGGTTTTTAATGTGCATTTTCAGTGGCTGTTTTTGTGGTTAATCACCTTGACGGTGATGTGACTAGTCGTAACAGCAATGCTGCGCATGAAGTGATCTTTGGGCAGCTCGCTCGCGGTGGGTGAGGTTTGCGTAGTTGCAAATGGGAGGACACTGGTTCAATCTGCCGCTCGTTGCGACCGGCGCTGTTTGAAAACGCGGCCTGTCCCCACGGGCAGCCCTGCACACATGTTAACCTCGACACTACAAGCCCCGTGTGAGCATCACGCTGCCTCATTTCTTTTTATCAACCCCCCACTCCCCTTTAAAAATAGCACAGAAGTGACAGCCGAACCCAATGCATTATTGATACACATGGTGTCAATGATGCATGTGCAGTCGCCAGTGCTAATTTTCTCCACATTGCACGGGCCAAAAGCATCAAACGGGTTGTAATTTATATGAATCGTTATTGCTATTATTTTTCACACGGCCATCAAGACGGTCCACGGGAGCCAAATGTTGCAGCTTGTCTCCTCACATGATGAGTGCTGCGATTCTAATAAGTGCCGCAATGTTTTGTGTGCCACTGTGTCACCGAGCCGGCCCCCCCACACCGTTCCACTCCACCATCCCAGCAGCAGCTGCCCTGTCTCGCTATGCTGGCTTTATCGCCGTCACACTGGTCCGAGGCCGTTTTGATGGCACCAGTTTTCAGATGCCCGGGTCACTGTGTTCAGTCACATTACGAGTGAACTGAGGAACTTTTTTTTGTCACTGCGATGCTTTTTTTCCTGCCACAGCTCGAGATGAGATGTGCACAGACATTTTTTCTGTGTCATCACTGTGAAAACCCTGCTCTGCAGCCACTTATCAAACCTGACGGTGCACATGGGTACTTATACATTTAAGAACCACGTGCACGCACGCCAGGGCACGCACGCCCTCTCGACACTGACTGAAGGAGCGATTTATTGATTGAGGTGCGGCTTTCTTAACCAATCTGCAGCTGAGTGCTGCGGGGGGGTTGACGCGAACCTCTGAACTGGTGCCATCATGCTTCAGTCCACACGTGTGTGTTTTACATCCTGTGAAGGTGTCCTTAATTTGAGAACGGCTGGGCCATTAGCACATGGCTTATTTCCTTGTTGCCTTGGAAACTATGGCGCCGAGCGCAAGATGTCCATTTTGGCCGTCTTGTGAGCTTTGAGCTGTGTGGAGTCAGAGAGGACTGTCAGAGTGTGTGGGCCGTGACGTGAGAGTGATGAGTGGTGTTTCATCCCGGATGACTATCTCCTCTGTGTCACTCGGCTGTGGGTCAGAGGGCCGCTGAGCTCAGCTCAGAGGAAAACTGAGAAAAATCCACAGAGTCGCTGTGAATAGCAAAATGGGACACGCTCACAGCCCGTGTAATTGTAAAGTAGCGATTAATGGGAATCGTAAAGCTGGAGCGCTGCTTAACACAGAGCTTCTCATGAATGCTTCATAAAGGAGAATGTCATTGTTTTCGTGCGAAAACCTTCCAACTCCACTTTTGAACATCAGTGGGGTGATTATGTTTTAGTATTTGTTCCCAGACGCTACAGGCCGTGTTGGAAGTGGAAACCTTTTCAGAACTCCATAGGGTAGACTTTTAAAAAAAAAAAAAATCTTGGTGTGACAAGTTCAAACAAGGCCCGTTTTTTCTTAGATCCTGAAAAGCTGACATTTGGGGCTGTGGAAGGTTTTCATCTGACAGCGACCATATTGCACTTTCAAATACAGATTTGTGTTTTGAGAACAATCCGGGATGTTGCGGCTCGTGTTGGGATTTGGAAACTTCTGGAGAGACTTCATGCCCTCGAGCGCTGTGGAAAACTCCCCTCCTGTTTTGTGATGAGCGCCGACTCGGGGACTTGTGTTGTGGCCTGAACGAGCTCGTAACTATTAAAGGATGTGCTGACCTAGCAGCTGTGCTCCTCTCGGAGGACATGCTTACAGTTACGTTTCCAAACGCATATTCCCTGCTATCCACGGCAGTCTGGCTTCCAGATTTACTGTTTCTGGGAGCCTTGGCTCGACATCATATTCGCACTCTGGTGTGTGTGTGTGTGTGATGTTTGTTTGAAGCTGGGCAGGGGCCACGGAGTACATTTCAACGCTTTGAAGTGTAAATTCAGGTCTGGTTGGAGCACCTTATGGAGGGCAGGGAGGAGACAGCGACAGCCATATGTATGTAGGCTGGTGGTTTGATAATGGAGTTGTCTAACCACTTATCTGTCTACTGAGGCAACAGAGCCCCCAGAGGACATGAGGTCAAACCCTTACTGGATGTCAACTCAGTGTCAAGTCAAACGGCGTCTGGTCTCGGAGAGGTGAAACTAGAGTAGAAATCAGCACTGACCCAGTTAAGGCTTCCCCGGCTGAGCTTTGAATCAGACCTGGTACATCCTCTCAAGTTTTGAAAAAGCTGAAGCGGTTGTAAACAGTCATCAATATGAAATAAACTTTTACTGGAGATATTGATTTTTCTTTACCCTTTTTTGTCTCCACCCCCTCATGTCAGCCAGTGAGGCATGCTGCTTTTCTCATTGGTGCTGATTTATTTATCCGGTCTGGCCCTTAGTACCCTCATTTCATGTCTGCTCTCATTTCTGCGTGCAGTCTATGTGACACCAACCTTTCAAGTTATATTTTTAACCCTGATGCTCGAGAACGGCTACGAGCGACGTTCGACGGGCACCGCAGTGGCCTCGATTGTGCTCGAGCTGCGGCGTTTTCTGTGCGTCCCGTCATGCCAGTGCCACATTCGCTCGAGCCTGCTTACCACGCAACAGCTTCTGTCGCCCCCGGCTTCCCCACCCTCTGAGCCCAAAGGAAATAGAGTGACGAGGGAGGACAGGGTAGACAGAAATAGAGAAAGCGAAAGGAGAGATAGACTGCAAAGGGACGAGGATGACAGGAGGAATGAAAGCTGACAATGAGAGACATCCTGTCACTCCATATCTGTACAGTTTTTTTTTTTTTATTCTACATGTGCGAGTGTGTCTGCATGCGTGTGCACCAGTGGAAGGCTCCAGCTCTGCGTGCGCTTGTGTAATAGCCGCATGAGTGGCATAAGTATGCATATTTATGCATACGTCCGAGTGGGCTGCGTGTGTGCTTGTGTGCACTTGAGTGCGCACGGTATCCGTGTTTGTGTATCTGTGTGCGGCAGAGATAAAGACATGAAGGAGGAAGGGCCGCTGCGGTGCGTATATGTCACCCAGCGCCAGAGGGGAAATGACTCCTTTCTGTCCCCGACCCAAGGGAGGCAGAGGAGGAGCACGGCTGACTTCTCCTGCTTCTCTGCCTTTTCTCACCCTCTCCTCAAGAAATGTAGCTAAAGCCTCAGTCGCAGCCTCTCCCGCTCTCTCTCCCTCTGACTCACACACACACACTCGTATGCTCGCTTGCTCACAGGAGTACGTCTTACAATATCCCCCCTTTCTTCCCCTCATGCTTCTCATCCCCTTAACCCTTCTGTTCTCCTCCTCCGCTCTTCTCTATCTACCTCATATTTGGTGTTTCACCCCACCCACCTTCTCCTACTGCCATTTCCCCCCCCCCTGCAGCTAGATGTTGTGATTCTGCATTAACCCCTTAATCCTCCCATACATAAACAAGTACACGCACAGTCGTGCTCCAGGTTAGCCCCCTGCACCACTCCGATCCTCTCTCAGGAAAATGGAAAACAAACCCACAACAAACCAAGGCTTCTGATATTTCCTTCCCTCTGTTCAATTAAACATGGCCTCCATCTGCTTCTTTGTTTCTCTTCAGCTTTTCTTCTGCAATATTGACTATGGTTGTTCTTGTGATTGTTTTTAAGACTGTGTTTTAACCTGTTATAACCACAGATGTGCATATTAACACTGGAGGAACATGTCACAGAGGCGTGCGTGTGTGTGTGTGTGTGAGAGAGAGAGAGATGGTGTGTGTGTGGAGAACGGTGGATTTGTTCTGCTTCAAGGTTCTGTGCCAAATCTTTTTCAGAACATTCGATCTCTGTTCATGTGCCATACTGAGACATTTATGAAATAAAAATAACGTTTTTTCACAAATTGCAATGTGAGATCGTGTTGCTTATTTATGACTGTAGGTCTATTAACTAAAACCAGTGAGACAGAAAAAAAAAAAAAAAGTGGAAGACCATGTGTGCCACATCATTAGAGTAACAAATGTTGTTTCCGCAGGTCATTTTGCCTCGCGTATGTGTGAATGAATTCATGTGAATTCTTAACGTGTGTGTTCTTCCATGTCACTGTTATTTTCCTTCAGTCAGCATCATTTTTTTTTTTCCCCCCTCAGTGTGCTGCAGCAGTGTTGCAGAGTGTGTTTCCAAGAGATTGTGTCACTGTGTTAAAGCTGATTTGACACTGAGGCTGTGGACCGGCTGGCTGCAGGGTGTGTATTGTGACCCGAGCTGCTGACCTACGCCTGCGCCCTACGTCTGCTCGTATGCCTGTGTGTCTTTGTGTTCACGTGGGTGCATGTCTGCGTGTGTTGTTCTGTGGGATGTTGTTTAGCCTGCGGTGAACACTTAGCTCGTGCTGGCTGGGGGATTGCCAAGAGGTCAGCTTCTGAATGGTACTGACTCAGGGTTACAATTATTGGCTTACAATATTTGTGTGTATTTATATGTGCGCTTGCGTGTATGGGTGCAGATTAAGGTTGTAGGGGCGTGTTGGGTTTGGGCCACTTTGCCGTGATGCTGAGTCTCCTGTCGTGTTTGTGAAATAAAGTCTATCATAAACAATTTTAATTTCATAATTCTTGTGGCTAACTGCCTGACAACAAAAGCACCAAGGTCTGGTGCTCTCCGTCCATCCATGGATGGCGCAGTGGTGCAATGACGAAGCACCCCAAGAAGGTCCAAACTGGGGACTCATGAGGTTCCTCCTGTGTGGGTGCTCTCTAGGTACTCCAGCTCCGCCCTTCCACAGTTCCAAGACACTGATGTTAGTTTAGGTAGTGATTCCAAACTGGGTGCAGATGTGATCGTATGTGACAGACAGGCATGCTGCCTCTTGTTATATGACTAAAACAGGTCCTGGACTGGATAATCATTTGGATAAAAGATCTGAAGAGATATTTTTCAATAAATATTCCCATAAATCTGTTAATATCTGAGCACAATAAATCATAGAAAACAGATCAAATTCATATGTGTCTCTTTCCTGAAAAACAATGTTCAGTGTTCTTGCTGGGGCATTGAGCAGTACTCTAAATGTCCAGGTTTAAAATGTGTTCAATAATGTAATCAGGAATGAAACACAATCAATGATTCTCTGCTGGAGATGGCTAATAGATCAAAGACTTGATGGGTTTTCAGTGCTGTGTCTTGAGTCCTGTGAGTTGCAGTGCTAAAATCGTGCTTGCACAGCTACATGTACATTTAAAAAACATGAGCTCTGTTAAGGTACTTTCGGACAGGATCTAGCACCCGCCTGAGTTCTGATCTGACACTTATTATTTTAAATGCTTTGCAGCAAGCAACGTGCAGGCAAAGTGCACAGCTGTGGGTAGCATTCGCCAAATTTAAACTTAAATTTGTACGTGCATTGAAGACTGCCTGCATAGCAAGTAGAAAAAAGATACTACCGTATATCTTCCATTAGTGGCCTGTCTCTTATTGATGCCCGTTTCTAATAAACACCGGTTTGAAAACATCCATCCATCCATCCAGCCGCTTATCCTTTTCAGGGTCGCGGGGAGCGCTGGAGCCTATCCCAGCTGTCTTGGGGCGAGAGGCGGGGTACACCCTGGACATGTCGCCAGTCTGTCGCAGGGCTAACACACATAGACAGACAACCATTCGCAAGTGACTGTGAAAACATGTTACAACAAATAGACGCCGGTCTCCAATAGTATCCGGGTGACCTTCAACCCAATCAGCAGTCATCTACGACCAGCGGCATTTAAGCTGTATGCGTGGCGACTGTCGAAGCGGGATTATTACACTGAACTGGAACTGTCGGCTAGCGAACCTGCTAACTGTGATTTTCTGGTCTTTTACGTCCTCTCCTGGAGAGTCGGGCGCAGAGAAGTTTTGGGGAGCACCACCCGTGCACACAGACAAGGAGACACTCGGGACACTCGGGAGCAAAGGAGGAGCACAATTGTGAACTGCATTATTTGTGAACTGTTGGAATACGTTTTGGAGCACTGTAAATAAACTTTCACCTCAGTCTAAAAAACGCACCTGGGTCCTCTTTCCCTCTCACTTCCGCGACAATTCCATCTGAGAAAAGAATAAGAGCCGGTCTCCAACAACCGCCGGTCTCTTTTAAACGCCGGTTCGGCCAAATATTTTTTTGAATAAACGCTGGGGCTACTAATAGAAGATATACGGTATTTTGGCATCCTTCGTCTAATTATGTATTTAAAAGCCAGCGCTTGATGCAGCTACCGAAAATATTATTTTCTCCACTTTCTAAATGATGTAGTTGTAAACTATCAAAAACTGACATTTGATTTGCCCATAACGAAATGCTTGCTGACAAGCATAGCCTCTGAAGGTTTCCCATTTTTCCTGTTTAGACATTTATTTTTTTTTATAAAGGTGCACATTTTCAGCTTGGCATCTTGTACAAAAAGTAGTTCTGGTTTCTGTAGCCTGTTGGTTGTGTACCTCATGATACAAAGTCAAAAGGAAGCCATGAAATGTTCTTCTGGTGTGGGTGGAACTTAATTGTGCCTCCGCCTCTTAATGTGTAAAAGTGCAAATATGAAACGCTCTGCTGGCACTTTTTGGTTAAGACATTTCACCTTAAGCTACGACGTACACTTCATGGCGTTGCCAGGGGATAACAAACATATTCGTACCCATCACTGGGACCATAGATCCTTATTAAAAAAAGAAAAAAACTTCACATCAAGCCATCAAATAGCTGTTGAAATCAAAGTGGTGCATTGACCAGCAAAATCAAAAGACCAACATTCCTTGGAGCCACTAAAATAAATCAGTCAACGCAGCTTTGAAGGGGAAAACTTTTAAATATTGTATCATTCTAACATGCAAGACAACATCCAATGTGAAGACTTGACTTGGTGTTTCCCTTGTGGAAAAATCAAGTCTGATAAATTGGCCTAAAATGCCTCATTTATTTCTTTAGAAGCATTCAAGGCCCAATGTATCATCCTTACTTTGTTTGCCTTTACATCTGCAGTGCAGAACTTTTGTCTCCCCCTTCTGGCACTGTTGACGTGGGTTTATGACGTACATAAAAATAAAGAGAAATTTCCACTGTTCCAAGACAAGAACCTATTATTTAGGTAGATTAAACGTAATAGCTGACAAACTTCCCTCAAATATTGTAGCGTCCATAATAGCGCCCTGTTTAAAAGCAGTAAAGTGCCATCCCTGCTGCCCTTCTCTTCTGTATCTGTATTTGTCCCCACCATTGATTGCTTTAGATGTTTTTAGCCTGTAACTTTACTTCAGAGCACTAGTGTTGAAATACTAAAAATATTCAGCATAGTGTGAAGTTGTTTGTCAAGGTTTTTTATATGTAGGTACTGCAATCTGGCTTTAAATGCTTTTTAACAATGTGCAAATGATTTTACTCGTTTCAGATTACCCCAGTTGTTTGAATCTAATACATAAACTTTCCCATTTTCTTTCAAGCGGCTTTGACATGTAAACCAGGACGTATTTATTCTTTTTTCAAAGCTGTAATCTAGCAACTTAGCTTTTCCTTTTTTCCCCCTCCAAAATTCAGTAAATTCTGTAATCAGATTATTGTAATCCAGTTACACATTATGTATTACTCCTCCAGCCTTTGTGTGGGTGTGTGCATGAAGGGAAGAAAAAAAAAAAAACGGAAATGCAAACAAGCACTGTCCTCTTTTGCATGAAGTCTGTGCACAATCAGTGTTAAATAAAACAGGTTTGAATTGCATGAACGTCATGTAAGTTGTATTACCATATTTTTTTTTTTAAAAAGTGGCACGTCCTCTGCACGGGTGGATTAGTTTAAGTGCACGGTAGAAGGGTACCAGTAAGGCGAATGCTAGCTCTTTCCAGAGGAGTCATGTGGTGGAGCTTCAAAATGCTGATACAACGCCACCTCCTCTTGCATACATGCTATCGAGAGTGCAGTCCACGGCCGCGCTGAATAGATTATGCAAAACCACCTAACAATTCTCATTTTCACCTCACTGACACGAGTATCTACATGACTCAAGGGTAGAGCAGCAGTATGTATAAGATTAGAACAGACTGCATGAAATCCAGGGCAATTTATATGTGACAAAACACTGAGGCAAAAGCATGCAACTCAATCACAAGGGTCTATTTCTCTCTCAGCTTTACTTATGTTAAAATAGCTGTGATTGAAGGCAGTGGGGGGAAAAGTGACGGGAGGATTGGACCAGTGATTTGAGAAAGAGGCGGAGAAGAAAAGGATACGGGAGGACCAAATACGTTTCTGTTTTTTTTTTTTTTTTTTTTCGCCTCCCCTTCCCTTTTTAAAGGCCAATTCTTGCACTTGGCTGGAATCTAAGTGATTTCTCCCTCCTGCTTCCTCCCTTCTGGGGCCCGTCGGATGTCACTCTGCTCCTCACTGCCATTTGTCTCTCTTTTTCTGCTCTGGTGCTTATGCTGCGTTGGCGTCGTCTGCATGGTTACTCTGGGAGGTGAGCTTCGTCTGGAGGTCAAGGCTGGAGTTAGTTCTGGATGTGAAGGTCACAGCCAGAAAGAGGTGTCTCTGTCTTCTTTAATTCATTCTGGTGTGATGAACGGTCCGTGTCACCCTTCCACTGCCCCACACTCGCTCTTCCTTCACATCACCACTGTCCCGCTCTGCAGTGATACAGTTGTAAAGTGTAACCTTGGAGACAGGGGCTAATCATCCATCCCATAGCTGCCCGTTTAATCCTTCTCCCTCCACCTCCCACTGTAACTCTACTCTCCATCTCCCCCTCCCTTGTCCTCTCCACCTTTCCCCTCCTCTTCATTGCAACAGGCGATTTTGCTATTTCACTGGGTTTACAGTATTTTCTCAATTATCTGCTTACCTCTTTAGTTCACCGACATCCGCTTCACCCCCCCGCCACCACCATCCTCCCCTTGCTTTGTTTGTCCTGTGGAAGGACATTTGTTTTCCTTTGGGGGTAGAGGGGAATCGACATCGAGAGATGAGTTATTGATTAGAAAGCAGGTTTGGAGAGAGCGCGAGAGAGAAAGAGGGAGAGAGAATGAAGACAGGATGACACGTGCAACCTGTGACACATCCTGCATACTGTATCGAGGCGCCGCATCCCAGTGCGACATATGTGCAGTGTGCTGTGTACCCGCTGTAACATGCAGACATGATTAATGGTGACACAAACTGTGTTTGTTGTGTAAAAATTAATGTTTATCAGATTATCAGACACGTGGCTGCCCGCGGGTGGATTCAGCAACCTGGCAGGCACTTGAATACAGATTTTACGTCACTCCAAGTGGTAATTCACTGTTAATCTCAATCCCATTATTGACATTCACCGGGGCTTCAAAAGGAGCCCTTTTTTGAGCCTCTTTGAACATGACGCTCATTCATTTTGAACTTTATTTATTGCTACTTTGTCAAAATGAAAATCAAGGTTGCTTTTTAATACAGTTCTCTCACAAATAACAGCTGTGTCTCAAATGTTCTCCTCAAGAAGGATGTCCATCCATTTTCTTAACTGCTAATTGAAATTTGGGTCGCCCGGCTGGAACCTATCCCAGCTGTCAGCGGACAAGAGGCAGAAAACATCCTGGACAGTTCACCTGTCCATCACAGAGCTAACACAGAGAGACAACAGACAACCATTCACACTCACATTCACATCTCAGGCCAATTTAGAACCGCCAATTAACTTAACAAGCACGTGTTTTGACTGTGGGAGGAGGCCAGAGTACTTAAAGAATCCACCGAAGGGTCCCAGCTGGCCCACAAATTAATTTTCAGGACCTTCTTGCTGTAGGATTAAATAGCGGTATATTATTTTTATGTTTCTTACAAATTAGGAAGTATCTATTTCTGAACGTTAGCTGACTAAGCTAGCTAGCGTTTTAGCACTGTCATTGTTATCTTGATTGTTGTCACAAGTATCCAAGACACTTAGTTTCTAACATCCAGATATTAATTTGGCTTTAACAGATCCAAGGTAGTAGCATGCTCATCTGCTCCAGTGGAGCTGAGATAGGTTATGATGACATCCAGCTCCTTTTTTACATCATAGTTCTGCTAACTGTCATCATGATTACTGCAACTTTAATGTGGAGCTGTATGCTCGTTTCCAACTTCATATTTTTATCCTGGACTCTAACCCTCTGGAGTCCATGGATGCGCCGGCATGTCCAAATCACATGACCGATTTAAGATGACGTGGCAGTAAGACGCAGGCTCACTGAATCTCTGTTTCAACTCGTTGACACTACAGTTGTGATTTCATCGACAATTTGGTGCATATAAGTTTTATACCACAAAAACAGACTGAAGACAACAAAATAACGATGCACTGAATATGTTGCAGAGACGTCTTCTGAATAACACATATTGTAGGCTTTTAAATATTTAATAATGATGATACTGTTAAACTGTGTCAAATAATACATGCAAAAAATATAATACAAACAAAAGAAGAAAAGTCTGAATCACACTGAGTGTCACATTTTGGATAATCCCAGTACATTTTTTAGATTCAGGTATTATTTTTGGTGCTTTTTCAGGAGACAGACATTCGCTCTACTTTTAAAATTAGACTTGAAACTTTCCTTCTTGGTAAAGCATATAGTTGTGTTTTAGAGTGTTTCACTCACTATGTGTTTACACATCGCTCTTCATTTTTATTGTTAATATATTCCTGTGTCCTGTGTTCCCCCACCTCACACCTAGTCAGTGGCAGCAGATAGCCCCCCCATCTCTAAGCCTGGTTCTGCTGGAATTTTCTTCCTGTTAAAAGGGAGCTTTTCCTTCCCACTTTTGCCAAGTGCTTGCTCATAGGGAGGCACTTGGTTGTTGGGATGTTCTCTGTATTCTTGTAGGGTCGTTGCTTTATATTCGCCTTGAAGTGAATGTTGTAATTTGGTGCTTTATAAATAAAGTTGATTTGATTAATTGCTTCTCACCCAAAGTGCATTGTAGGATTAGGGTTAGAGATATCACATATGATGACAGACCTCAAGGGGTAACTTCACATGACATACTTCAAAATATATATATTTTTGCAGTAGGTGGGTAGGTGGGTGTGGCCACAGTGCTTATTGATGACCATGTTAAAGACAGATCCATTCATCCATCTTCTCCTGCTTATCTGTGGCGGGTCGCGGGCTGTAGTCCAAGCAGAGAAGCCCTGACGTCCCTCTCCCCAGCCACCTCCTCCAGCTCATCCGGGGGAACACCAAGGTGTTCCCAGGCCAGCCGAGAGATATAATCTCTCCAGCATATCCTGGGTCTGCACCGGTGCCTCCTCCCAGTGGGACATGCCCGGAACACCTCACCCCGGAGGCATCCTTGTCAGATGCCCGAACCACCTCAACTGGCTCCTTCCGGATGCCCGAACTTCTCACCCTATCCCGAAGGGAGAGTCCAGCCACCCTTCGGAGGAAGCCCATTTCTGCCGCTTGTATCCGCGATCTCGTTCTTTCGGTCACTACCCTCAGCTCGTGACTATAGGTGAGGGTAAGGACGTAGGGTAAATTGAGAGCTTTGGTGTTACACTCAGTTCTCTCTTCACCACAACAGACCGGTACAGCGTCCGCATCACTGCAGCTGCAGCACCGATCCGTCTGTCGATCTCCAGGTCACTTCTCCCATCACTTGTGAACAAGACCCCCGGGACAGATCCAAAAAGTTTTTAAAAAATACCTGTAGCTCCCACCATGGTA
>VURO01025018.1:0-18908 GCA_015108175.1 Pelvicachromis taeniatus
GTCCTGGGTCTGCCCCGGGGCCTCCTCCCGGTGGGACATGCCCGGAACACCTCACCCAGGAGGCGTCCAGGAGGCATCCTTATCAGATGCCCGAACCACCTTAACTGGCTCCTTTCGATGTGGAGGAGCAGCGGCTCTACTCTGAGCTCCTCCCGGATGGCCGAACTTCTCACCCCCTTCGTGGATCACTACCTTATTTTGGTGGAGGGGTTTGTGAGTCCCAGGGATCCCAGGGGCTATGTTGTCGGGGGGCTATTTGCCCCCTGGTAGGGTCTCCCATGGCAAATTGGTCCTGGGTGAGGGACCAGACAAAGAGCGATCCAAACGACCCCTATGAGAGATCCAGCAAGGGAACAGTTTACCCTGCCCGGGATAGGGTTACCGGGGCCCTGCCCTGGAGCCAGGCCCGGGGAGGGTGCCCGAGGGCGAGCGTCTGGTGGCCGGGCCTTAGTCCATGGGGCCCGGGGTCGGGTGCATTGTGAGCTGGGCGGCGGCCAGGAGCGGAGGCCCTGGCGAACCGATCCCCGGCTACCAAGACTACCAATTTATTTCTCAGATATTAAAAAAAACAACACTTACGTTAGGAGAACAAACATATTGCAAGTGCTTCATTTAAGCACACCAAAAAAACGTTTGCCTTAGATGGACACAACACATGACGTCTCCACTCCGAATCGAACAGAAATAAAGTAAATAAGAAGAAATAATGAGAATATAATTTTCTTATTAAAACCATAAGAATGCTCCATTATAAGCAAATAAAAGTTTTTTCTTTTTTACATAATAATAAAAATAAATATGAAGCATGTAATCATATTATGGCTTCATGAACATGTACTGTAGGATTTCATCCTGGGTTTAACTTCTACCGCGGCTCTCAGGTTCAAGAGAAAGATTCAGAAAACAGATCATGTTGACTTTGTCAAACGTACGCAGCAAGAACAAGCTGAGACAACAGAAAGAAGAAGTGACATTAACTCGTCACCGACGACTTGGTTTCATCTTCTGAAACGGAAAAAAAACACAATGAACTTTTCTGTGATATTGTTGTGTTTTGTACCTTCTGTACCTTCCTGTTAATGTGTTGTTATTGCTCTACGGGTCACTGCGATGCAGAGAACAGAACAAAGAGCGTCAGGTTGCTGAAGTGTTTAAAACATCCGATTTTAACCAGCGATTAATTTGATCAAGTTTCCTTTTTATGTATATTTTTTCCTTTTCACTCCACTGACGTCACCGGTGACTCTGCAGATGATTGTTCTATAAATGATAAAGTGATGCGATTTTAAAATGACACACAGAGATCGACAGCAGAAAGCTGCATAGAAATAAAAGCAACAGTAATAATAATGCAGGAATAATTCTGCTGCGTGAGCAGAGAGCCACAGGTTTCAACCTTACCGACCTGCCAAACTCACCTTTCTCCCACAGACTGTTTCTGCTGTGCTGACTGTGAGCCCTGGTATGATTTAATCAGCTAATTGAACAAACATTTAAGCAATTTTAATCATAATTCTTCTTTCAGATAGGGGTCGCCACAGCGGATCTTCTGCCTCCATCCCACCCTGGCTCAACATCCTCCTCGGTCACGCCAACCCTCAGAATGTCCTTCTTCACCACATCCATGATCCTTCTACTTTTCCTGGCAGCTTCATCTTCAAAATCCTTTGTCCATCGTATCCATGACCCCTCCTCAGCACACATCTAAACTCAGCTTTGCTTTTTTAATTTTGTCTCCAAACTTTGTCCCTCTGATGTACTCGTTTCCCATTCCAATCAATTCAGTTTTATTTATTTAGTGGCAAATCACAAGAACAGTTACCTCAAGGGGCTTTATATTGGAAGGTAAAGACCCAACAAAGGTCCCAGCCTGTCAGCCTGCATGAGTCTGAATCTAATGGAAGTCCTTTTTTAGGGGGAGTTCTTCTTCCCCACTGTTGCCAAGAGCTCTGTTAGGGGTTCTCTCTCCAAGGATAATATAACATAATCAGAAAAGACGTTGAGAGTGACTTTTGAACGAATACAGAATGCATTTATTCCAGAATGTGCAGATTTATTAGCTGGTGCACGATTTTTATAATGTGTTTGACAAACTATTGTATCATGAAATCATTGCTGAAAATGTACAAAAGCCACCACAAATGAATACAACTGTCGCTGTTTCCCGGGGGAGTGCACAGACGAAACCCACACCCACCTTTTTTCAGCATACGTTACAAACTTCGTCGAAAAGAAAACGCCGTAGCGCTCACTACATTTCCCACAATGCTCCGCGGCCCAAGCAGGAAGAACGTTCTCTCGCAGGGTCTCACACTGATCCAAGTTAGGAGCTTTCAGCTGCCAGCCTTGGCCCATCATGTAAGTGCTGCGGAGAATTCTTTGCAGTGCATTTGCAGAATTACCTGATCTCACGACGGCCGTGCATCCGTCCCGGCGCCCTGCGCACGGACGCGCACGCTTCGGACGCGAAAAGGCTCCAAGTGCATGAAGATCGAGGCTTGTGTTTTTGCATCTTTGTTGCAGAAAGCGAGCCGCTGAAGCTCCAGTGCGAGGGCGATGGAGGGAGGGAGTGAGAAAGAAGGCAAAGTCTTTTGTGCTTCCCCTCCCCCTCATCAAAGCAAAGGGGAAATGTCTCAGCCGAGGGGAGGTAAGAATATGAAACCGATGTGTGCAAAACTAGCGATATGCAATCACGGCTGCACGAGCTGCAACGTGCACCGCTGCAGGTCGAGCACGGCCGGTGCATTTTAAAGTTAGACGGCTTAGAAGGGTCAGTTGTATTTCCTGTTTGAGATCTTCCCCTTTGCACAGTTCCTGGTAAGACGATGCTGTGTGGACTCACTCGTACTGGCGCTGTTAGCAGCGCAGAGGCAGGGATGTAGAGCACGGGGCGCCTTGTAGTCACGAGATAGACAGTCGTTATTAGAAACTCTGCACGAGTTGACGCGTGGTGCGTGCACGCTGCTCGGGGTAAATCATGAAAGCCATGTCGCGTGCAGGGCTACAAATATGTGGTTTGGTGCAATGGTGGGGGGGGGGTGGCATGACGTGACAACCTGCAGCTGTCAGTGGACAAGTTTGTGTGTTTGTAGGCTGCAGATTCATTTCAGGTCGTGAGGAGAGAAAATGCAACAAAGTGATGGTAGAACGAGCCGCGAGCTTTAAGGTGCAGGGGTCGGGAGCAGGGCACGCTCTCTGGGCTTCTCAAAGTGTGTCAGCTGCTGCTTCTGTCCAGCAACAGGATATGTGTCAAACCCCTGGGTGTCCACCGATGTGCAGCTTCCCCCCCCCTGCATGCCTGTCACACTTTTGACCTAACTTTACCACCCTGCAGCAGCAGCAGGAGGTGGAGGAGGAGGAGCTGTGTGCAGCCTCCCCCCTGCAGCCTCTTTAAGACCATCAGTGAATGGAGCTTGCAGGGGAAGAGCCAAACAGCTGCAGTGAGAGCAGCTCGGGCCTTTTTTCCTTCCCAAACTCCCCTCACCGTGATTTCCAAGAAGTGCAAAGTGAGGCTGGTTTGTTGCACAACGTGCAGCATTCTCGCTCTCTCTCTCTCTTGCACACACACACACACACACACGCAGGCACGCACCGAGAGGCTGCACAGGAGGTGAACAGGTAGGAGAGAACAAGAGCCCCCCTGATGGTCAGATCCTGTTTATCTGCTCCAGTCGAGTGTCCACCCACCCACCCACACGGAGGAGCAGTCTTGTTGCAGCCAGCTCATCGCGTGGTTAATAATGCAACACGTTTTATTTATGTTTTGTAGATGAATGGGTTGGTTTGGGACTTTCCTGAGAGCAGAAGTCGGTTTCTGCTGTCATCCATTGACGTCGGTAGGAGCAGAAAACGGCACATGTACGAAAAGTGGATGTAAGCCGTGGGCTCAGTTAAGTTATTATCACCGTTCAGCCGGGACATGATCGGGTGATCTCTCTGTGTGAATGCAGCTATTCTCAGTAGGTGGATACATACAGTGAAGTGTGCACGATGACAAGTCAGTCATCATAACATCTGCAGAGGTGCTGACATCTCGTTCAGTGTGAAACAGTAAACATCAAAACAGTCAAAACTAGCCTCAGACCTGTCGTCTCTCTGGCTTTCTGTGGATAAGTAACAATACTAATAGATAGATACTCACTCGTAGTACATTTGTAAATGATTAAACTTGTGATTTAAAAACTCCACTGAGGTTTGCAAGAAGCTGATCACAGAGCACACAGTGTTATCGCCACAGGCTAAAGACGGAAAAATTGGCAGCATTGTTAACGGGGCCACATTTTGCTGGCTGGCTGGCCAGGTCGCGCCCCCAGGTGTGTGTGTGTGTGTGTGTGTGTGTGTGTGGTTGCGCTGAGCGAGTGTTTTCGCCTCATGCTGCAGAGGTGCACTGTGTATTTGCAGTTTATGCATCAAAACCTGTTCAGTAAGCTACATCTTCAGACATAATTCCGATTTTGGAAATGTTGGAAAGTGCGGCTGCTTGTGCTTCTGCCGTTGGCGTGCTCTTTCTTTTTAATTTTCTTCTTGGCTTTTTCCATGCTGTGTCACATATGTGATCAGATTAGAACAGATTACAAAATGTGATCTTTTATAGACAGATGAAATCACCGAGCTGTGGATAAAAGAGTTAAAAATAGCTCCACCAACTAGTGTGGTAAAAATCTGTTTAGACATTAATGCATCAGGAAATGAGGAGAAAACATGTATTTTAATATGAAACAAAAGGACTCCTAAAGGCCTTTTACCTAAAATGTATATTTTGTTTAGTGAACCTTTGTACACTTGGATGGTAAAGAGCAGTAATTTTAGCAGTTTAGTCCTTTTCTTTCTTTGTCGCACATCACAGTGCACTGGCTGCCTTCGAGTTTCCACAATTGTTACAACCCTGATTTCTAGTAAAAGCAAATTCTCATACCGGAGATGTTAGAGTCAACAAATGTTTTGACTTAAAGAAACAAAATACTGCTCAAATGCAGTACTGAGTAGAGTTCAGAGGTGCGTATTGAATTTTCTGACCTGCTATGTAAACAGAAGAATTCACGGGTTTACATCCTGTTTGTTGCAGGAGTGCATATGCACGCATGTACCATTTAAAAATAACTATAAAGTAAGTGTGTAAGCTTTACAACATAATTTATTGTTGGTTATCATGCACAAAGATCTATTTGCATGAACTTTTTTTCAATATTTCTCATCACAATGTTGAGTTTGTTGGCACTAAATATTACCTGCTAGCAATGGGTGCTATAGCTGTCATGGTCGTGCTTTGAGTTTCCTGTGTTTTTGTCTTTTTTGTGTTATGTTAAGGATTATTATTCTGATTATTCCGATTATTCCTTATGCCTGAGTTGTTCTGTTCAGTATTGTTTATTAGATTTCCCCTTGTGTCTTTGCCCTCTGTGTCCTCCCCTGGGTGTCTGTGTTTATACAGTGGTGTGAGTCCTTGTGCTTTGTTTCCCCTCCTTGTGTTTTATTCCTTCATGTTTCCTCAGCCAATCATGTCTGTCCTCTCTCTCCCTCGTGCTCCTTCATGCTCTCTCTCTCCCTCCAGTCTGCATCTCTGTGTACTTCCTGTTTTACTTTGATAGTCTCCTGTCAGTGTGCGACGTGTTGTGTTTGCTCCTCCCCTGTCTCGTTATGGTTATTCGTGTCAGCTGTGCTCCCCCGTGTGTTCTCGCTTCCCTCGTGAGCCTTCCGTGTATTTATGTCAACGTCTCCCTCATAACTGTGTGACTCTCCCAGTGTTTCCCTCTGAGTTTTGAGTCTTGGGTTATCCCAGTTTATTTTTATTGCTATCACTTCCACACCTGCAACAAAGTAGTGTATATTGTGTTCACGTTTTTGTCTCCGTGAGTTTGCGTTTGCGTCCTTTTCCTGCCTGCACACAGCCATTTTGTGACAATTGCCTCATAATTTATATTTTTGTATTTCAAGAAAATTTGCAGTGTAGAGGTAACTGAAGTGTACAGGAGCCATCAGTTATTAGTGCAAGCTAAATTAAAGGGAATTTTCAACCAGCTACTGTCATTGATGATAAAGCGACTTTCAGCTGCTCCCTTATTTATTTTAAGGGGTCGTCACAGCAGACGCATCGGCGTGATGGACATCTTAATTCAGAGTGTGGATGTATCAATGTGCCAGCAGCAGAAAAAGTAGCACAAAGTATTCTGGGTAGTTCTTTCTCTGGAAATTTTAAGTAAAAGTAGAAAGCTACTGCTTAAAGTAACTCCGTACAGTTTTGAAAAACCTGGGATGTTGTATCTTGGGTTGCGTTTTTTAACCAGTTGCTTGTAGTCCTCTTTTACCACCACATAACCTCATCAGGTGTTCAGTAGTTTCCATCCACAGCATGTTCTTTCTGTCATTTGGAGTGCAGCTTGGAAAGCATTGTGCTTTGTTGGAGGTCTGACCTACCAAATCCCCACCAGAGGCTGCCGTGCTGCTCTCGCTCTCAGACATGTCTGGGTATTTGTGTATTTGCTGTGCTGTCGTAGGCACGGCGTCGCTATGTCATTGATATCGTGATATGACACATTTATATTGTGTAAAATATTATACCAGTATTATTGCAGATGCTATGATATGGCAAAGCCCTATTGCATGTGTTGGTTTGATACATTTTAGTAGTGCCGCGCTGTTTCTTTAAAACTTTCAGTTCCCTTAACACTTTATTCCGCAGCTGTTCCAGACTTTTTACCAGCGCAACATAAGTTGGTGTCAGCAGAAAATAAAGTGAGTTTTAACAGGTTACACACGCCATCTGTGTACAATATGAAGAGTTAAAAGGGCCCAATGCTGAACCTTGTGGAACTTCAGAAGTAAACTTCACCGGAGTCGGTGTTACTCTTTTGTACATACTGATGTGTATCATCAAAGTAACCATTTCTTTTTAGCTTCCATTAGTAATATGTGAAGTACAATCATATGCAATGAATGTTCTTCTATACTTTTAATGAATAACAAATATAGGCCTAAAATGAGACTCGAGGAGAAAAGCGAGGCCTACCTGGAGCCCACATTACCACAGCAAATGTCTCGTCCCGCACTAAACACTGAAAGATTTACTGTAAAATGTAAGGACGTGGCTCCGGATGAGATTTAAATGACTGCGAGAGTGGCGGCTTTGCAGGAAAACAGGAGGTAATTTCAGCTGTAATTATTACCTGGGAGGGGCTCAGAAATTGCTCATATATTCATTCTAGACTGGATTAAAATGATCAGGTAAATATTCAAATGCTTCATCTCCCCAAGAGAAATGACTCGTGTATGAATCAGGTTTTAGTTCTTAAATGTTGCTGCGCAGGAGAGTCGGTCAAATTTTTAAAGTCCATCAGGAATTGGTGACCGAAGAAGAGAATGTGATGTTTGATTCGGCCCTCCGTCTGTTCTAACATGGTTAAAAGTGTTGCTGCTGCTTCTAGTTGAATGTTGCCCAACAAGGTTTTTTCCCTGACTGCTGTGCACTGCACAGCGATGGCGTCCCAGCTCGTGTCCCGCCTGCAGCCCCGGCCGGCCCTCGCACCCCTTGCACAAATGTCCCGTTTGTCATGCAAATGCAGGCTGCGTTTTCAGCTGCACAGATACTAAATTTGCTGTTTCGACGGACCGATTGTTGGTCTGCGTCCAGTCCTGTAGTGGCTTTTTTTTTTTTTTTCTCTTGCAGTAACAGTAGACTTGTTCAGAGCATTGTTCAGATGATCCACTGGACAACAAATAATTCCTTTTTATTCCAGCCCTGTTGTGTAGAGGATAATGAGATATTCCAGAGTGTGTGCTGTGCAGAAAATGTCTCAATGGCAGCAGGCTTTGAGATTTTCTTGCTGAGACGGGATGAGAATGAGGGCGAGGATCTCATTACACAGCCCTGCACTGTAAGACAGCGAAGGCAAATAAACTGAGTGCAGATGGATGCAGATGTTAATGTACTCCTTGTAATTGCTGCATGTTTACCCGTGGGCTTTTTGACTCCAACCTGCAGCTCTTCTGTCTGTGCTGCTAAATTTAGAATTGCCTGAAAAATATATGAAGATTGATGATCAGTCCTCCTGCTTACATGCCAGCTCTATAAAACGCTGAGCGCCGTGCATTTGAAATGGTCCTTTCGCCCCTTCAGTGGGGCGATGTGTGACTGTCTGGATTTGAATGCCGAATGTCTGCCTGAAGACAATTTAATTATTCTCCAGCATTTCACTCCTCGTTTAGACGGCAATGTCGAAAAGTGGTTTTACTGGCAGAATTTAAAATCTGTATAAACTGTATGAGTACAGTCTGAAGGTACTCTTCACGCTGACATTACCCAGCAGTCAACAGCTTTTAGCCATTGTTTTTTTTTTTTTCTTGTGTTAAATAAAATAACCCATCACCAGCTGCAGTTAGCGCCTCGGCGGTGGACGGGCAAAAAGGACAATTTCAGCCATGTTGGTTACACGTTTGTGCATATATAGACAGAAAATACCTTGTCCACTGTGCACTGTAAGTACTACATTTCTACTACTACATTTCTCAATAAGAGTACTATCTGCAGATGGCTGCAATTTCAATGATGCGGTTAAAAAAAATAGGTTGTTTTAGCCTTGATTGTGTTGTGGCTCAGTGTATGTGTATAATTATACAGGGCTGCCTTTACGGTACTGTTGTAAATGTACATGTAACTTTTCTTTTACTCTAATTTGTGGAACGAGTGTGTGTGATTGCATGTGAAGACAGAATGAATGTATGAATGAGTGAATGTCCTCTACCTTTGATCATTGCTTTTTCCTTTTTAAATGCATCCATAGCTAAATGTAACCAATTCCATCAAAGTTGTCTGCGTGTTCATTCCACATGCTCTGGCTCCAACCATGGATCGAATTTCCAATTTGGATGGACGAATACATTTTCTTGGTGTCGTAGGGAACGATGTGATATTTTCACATTGTTGTTTCTGCAGGTGTATAACCAGTGTTGCTCCAATGGCATCAATGTAACCGACAGATCAGGTTTTCATTATGTCATAGCTTGGCACCTTGGGAGTGATAAAGATGGCATATAACAGAAATGTGTCTACAGGTCTCTCAGCTATAAAGAGAGTTTTTTTTTTTTTTTTTTTTTAATCCATGGTTAATGTGGCAAAACCAAATTCTGACTGACAGCAATTAATAACTTCAGATTTACTCCCGGAATTTGCCATTGATTTGATCCCCCATGGCCTTTCTCTCTCTAAAGAATTTCCCTCGGATAATAAAGTTTAATCTAATCTAATCTAATCTCTCAGCACATCTTTGACTACATTTCCTATTTTAGTATTTTCCCTCAATTTGCAAAGCTTTAACATCACAACTTTATGATTGGTCAGTTGCAGGAGCAGCACAAACAGCCACATGTAATCTGAAAGAGGTCAGAGATGTTAATATGTGTTTATCTTACGAGGACACTTAATGCAAGGACACGGTCTCCCATAGAAACTATATGGATACAGAAATGATAGCGCCGCATCGGTGACTCACTCTTTTTAAGTGTTCTGGAGGTGAAGGCCTGTTTGTTGACCATCATGAGTACAAGAGGCAGTCAACACCCTTCCCCACTGGTGGGTACATTATTAAAATAGCCGTATTTGTCATGTAGCCTGTCAGACTTGAGTCATTGCTGTAAAAATGTAGCTGCTTTGACTTTGTCAGTAAACTGTTGTAAGTAATTATTCAGCTTTGGATTGATTTATTAATTCTGAAAGGCGCTTGATTTAAAAAGAAAAGCCGGGCTGTAGATCAGTAAAAGGATTCAAACTTCATGTTATTTACATTTTTAGACAGTATCTCAATGGAGGGACATTGTTTTACATAATATTTTAGTTCCTAGACTGAATTTGAAGGTGGACAATATTTCACTACATTCATCCAAAAATCAAGAACATACTTTTAAATTGTATGAAAACCTGATTTTCTATGGCTCGTTTGAATGCGCTTATTTGTTTGTCATGAATAGTTTGAAAAATATTCAGTAATCGGTTATTGGGCTATCTAGCTACGTGCACATTTATTTGTCAGAGATTTTGCTCCTGGATTGTTCAGGATATCCTATTGTACAGGATGTACGTTGAATTCATGCCGCCTGTAGTTGTTCACGTGAAAATGTTCCCCAACTCGTTTAGTAACACATTAAAAAAATGGGACTGGAAAGATGCCTGATGGGAAAGATTGTGAATGCTGTAAGTCTGGTTTTGGAAACTTGGCATTGGTCATGCCATCTCAATTTGGAAAAAAATCGCTGCAAAGGTTGGGAAGTGCTAGGTTTTTCAGACACTACCTGATGAACATATAAGGCAGACAATGAGCATTGTTGAGGATTAGTGTTGAGTTTCTCATTATGGCATTACTGCTTAAGATTTGATGGTAATTTTCACTTTAGTTCCACTTTGGTTGGAAGCATAAAGACCTGAGTCACTTTAAAGGGGATGACGTTGTAATGGTTAGGCGACTGGATCGCAGTGTCCCCGAAATAATAAGGCTTGTGATGTGCTCCCAGTCAGCAGTGATGTGTAGCTATTGGAGATGTTGGGGTGTCTGGTGCTGACTGAAGGGTAATGGAAGATGTTTTGAAACAAGTGTGATCTGCAGTGCCTTGTACTTGTGCGACACAAAGGATCTGCTGCTAACATCGTGGCACCAAACACCTTCGATGTGGCGTTCAGGTTTCAGCAGGTTGGAGCTGTTTTGGTGGCGCACGGGGTACAAGCAGCACATCAGGAACACCACGGATGATTATTTAATCCTGTCATACCTTTTTCAATTTCAGTTGGGGGAAGTGCTTTTTTTTTTTTTTTACATACTAATGTAAATTATAACACCTGTGTTCGGCATGTGGTCATTAGTTTTTTCAAAATCTGTTAGCAAAAGAAATTTAACTGCAGTTCTCTGATTTATTAGATCATGTGGGAAAATGGAGGTGTGTGTGTGTGTGTGTGCGTGTGCATGTGTGCGTGTGTGTGTGTGTATGCGTGTGTGTGTGTGTGTGTGTGTGTATGCGTGTGTGTATGCATGCGTGTGTGTGTGTGTGTGTGTGTGTATGCGTGTGTGTATGCATGCGTGTGTGTGTGTATGCGTGTGTGTATGCATGTGTGTGTAGAGAGAGAGAGACACATAGACATATAAAATGCTCAGACTGTTACTGGTGAGAGAGAAAAGACTGAAGGTTCTCAGTCATCCTGGTCATGGTATTCTAAGCTTGGGAAGAAAAGCCACTGTGATGCACTGTGATGCTAGTTTGACCCTATAGCCAAGTAGGAACAAAACAAAGCATTTAAACCAGCAAGATCCTTGATCTCCCCACATATTTAAGGTGCTTGCAGTCGTGTTCTCAGGTATTCGGCCTGGTTTCAGCCTGCTGAAACAGCATTTGTGCTGTGAGGTGACCTGAAGTTGACGCCTCGCTTTCTGCGAATCACTCAGGTTGAGCTGAGTGCAAAGGAGGCGTAGCGGGAGCCAGTGACGACATGATTCCCAAAGGAGGTTCCAACAGCTGTAACCTAAAGGAGCTGCAGTCTTTGCAAGTGTAGAGTATCTCACAAACTGCCAGAGCGGTCGGAGGGGGGACAAACAGCCGAGGGGCTCTGGCTGGAGTTATTTTCAAACCAGCTACCAGCCACCCTCCCCCCTGTGTTGCTGTCTTTTACTGTCCTTGTGTCAGTATTTGTTGTTTGCTGCCTCCCTCCCTCTGTGATTGATCTCTCTTCCTCTGTGGAATTCCATTGAGGAGCTCTTGGGATTGTTGGAATTCCAGCCGGAGTGCATGTGTGGGTTAGCAGCTGGCACCATGCGTTTCCCCCGTCATCCGGGCTCATTAGCCCTCGGGCCCTCACACATTGAGGCTTTCTGCATGCACTCTGCCTCTGTTTCTGCAGCTCTGGCTTTCCTGCAAACATTCCTTTCTGCATTATTTCCTTTTTTTCATGCTCTCAAACTGTCATGCATGACGTGCAAGGCAGGTTGCATGCTCATGCTGGGTGTGGCAGAAACTGGAAGCCTCGTCTCCCTCGGCTCTTCCCTTGTCACCGTCACTTCTTGAGAAGGAGATAATTGCGCGTGTTATATCTAATTACTCACCTTCCTTGTTCTCGCTGGTTTCAGTGGGAACAAGGAGTGTCTCCGTGCAGGCGCTCATCTCCTTCGGCCTCCCTCTGGCATTTCACTGCATACTTGAGCTCATGTGCTGCAAATCACCAGGAATGATATGTACTGCTGTTTTTAATTAACCCACACTGCCACTACCACAGCGTTCAAGTTTGATATTGAGCTCAGCAAGAATAATAGGAGTTGTGCATGTGAGTTATGCAACGTAATCTGAAGAAAGGCCAGTTTTAGCTCGCTCACTATAGTTCCTTGTATGCTTTGAAATGCCTCTTTACGCAAGTACTTTACTGACGGGCAGTCTTGACTTATAACCACTTTAGTTTATCATGCTATGCTATGTTATAATTCCACTCCACTACCTATCAAATTGAAACATAGTAGCTTGCACAAGTTGGCACCAAAGTCAATGAATTACCAGGACACTCTGCATCAAAGCAGGAAGAAGGAAAGAAAAGACTGTTCAGACTCTTTCTCTTTGAGGCTTTCAGATCTGATGAGTTTGAGTTGTTTCCTCCTTTTGGTCCAAATTCTGTATTACTGTTTGCACGCTGGCTTTTAAGTCTATAACTTTCCCTTAACATGGATTTTTGGTTTAGCTTTACACCGTCTCTCTGGCTACAACCTCAGTGGTAGCTCATGCTTTGTAGCAATTTGTTCTTTAACCTGGAATGAAATGAATTGAATGTATAAAGTTTTTGCTTGCTTGAGTGCAAAAGTTTTTTTTAGTGTGTGTAAAAGGTCTGCATAGTTAGAAAGCCCAAAGTCCACTCCAAAGCGAGCTGTTTTATAGGAAATGCTGCTTGCTTGGCTCGCCTTCAAATCTGAGCCAAATATGCTCTTTATTTTCTATTGGCCCTGCCCCCTATTGCAATATCCAGCGTAAAAAAAAATCTCTAGCTTTAGGCGGTAGCACAGTTAATGTGTGTAATGTTAGCATCGTTGTTGATTGTCTGCATGAATGCCAAAGCTGTGTGCAGTATTTGTGAACTTTTAAATCTGATCTGAAACCAGTGAACACTGACCTGCTGTGGGTTACTTTGTAGTGCAACCTAAACTTAGCTAGCATTTAGCTAGCATGTCTTGAAACTAGAGACTGAATCATTAACTGTCATGATGCAGCTAGTTTGGGAAATGCTAACAGCGCTGCATGAAAATATTGTGCACAATGTAACGTAGCGTTTTGTTTTTGTGTGTCCTTGTTCATACATTTATTTATTTTTTTGTGTTACTGCTTGAAAACTGTTAGGGAGTCTATACTCATAGCATCTAGGGTTACGTTACATAACCAAGATATCAAGCCGTGGCCCTTAAATGTGCATTTGTGATGGGGTTAAAAAAAAAAAATTGCAGTGTGAGGAAAAGTGTCTGAATCTATTCTGGTAGATGTCAAATTTAAAGGTCTCTAATTTAAATTCATTTCCCTCATTTGTCTTTTTGCTTACAGAGCGTAGCAAAAATTGTGAAATTACTGATTGCCAAATTTCTGGCACTATAACATCCTTACTTGAAGCATAATTTAAGGATGTGGTCTTGTATTTTGTTACAAAGCCGAGCTCGTGCATTTTCCTTCCAGCCACAGAGATTACATAATGCTCCGCCCCTCCAACCCTCCACCACCTCCTCTCAGCTTCTTTCCTACACCTCTGTTTGCTCCTCTCTTCTTGTCATTTCTCATCAGAGTTGCTTCAGGTTTTGTTAGCTAACCCGTGCTGTTGTAAAAGCAGCGCTTTAGATACAAATTTGCACCTACTTCCCTTATTGTTCATGTTGTGCCTGCTGCATGTCGCCACTGTCTTTGCTGGAATACGCCATGCATGTTAATATGCCCACAAAGGTGCAGAGAATAACGCTGTCTCTTGGCTTTGAGGAACATGTTGCCTCTTGTCTCATGATCTCGTTGCTGCTGTAAGGCAGAAGCATTTTGCACTTGTGGAGGAAAAAGGATGCTGTCGCTTCAGTGTGACCACACAGTGAGGCTTTTTGTCCTGACATTGAGGTCAATCATCTGACAAACTTCCAGGTCTGCTTAATGCATACAACGGCGCTAATCTTTCCTTTCTCTTAATGTGGAACTTGTCGTTTCTTCCGCTACAGAGGTTGTGTGTTTTTATTCGTTTGTTACCAGGTTACCTTTTAAATCTGATTCAAGTCACATCAGGCGCAGAAGCACGGATTAGTTGTTGTCATTACCGATCCTCGTTCTCACCTATATAAAATATTACTTTAAAAGGATCTCTTGGCCTTTTTTGCAAACAGTTGCACCCTGCTGTTCTGCTGTACGGGGGCTTCTTTCATCATGTTTAGTGCTTAAACTGATTGTTTATCTCTTTTTTGAATATTGATAAAGTCCACCCATTTCTCCTAAAGGGAAACACAAATGTTGTATATGATCGTATATTTTCTTCCTGTCAGTTTTATATTTGACATCTGTTGTAGATTGGTTAAAAAAAAAAAAAAGAAAAGGGCATGACAGAGTTCCATGTTTTTTGTTTTTTTGTTTGTTGTTTTTTTGTTAAGCATTCACAAATCTCTTCCAAGTTATAATAATTAAAAACAGCGTTAAACTATTGAGATGAAATGGTCCATGTCCTGTCAGCTTTCATTGTTTGTTTTGCACTCAGTGTGAAGTTACTGTAACAGCAGGAAGTGGCGTTTTTGTAGTCATTCCAGTCAGCGAGCGAGAAGCATTTGTGGCAAGTTAGCAGTCATGCTTTGGCGTCTGAAATCTCTCCATCATATAAATATCACTTTATCTCCTTAAATATCTTTTGGCCTTGTCCACGCTGCACTCTCTTTGAATGATGTCTTAGTATGCTGGCTGATGTTAAAATGGAGAATAAACAGTGGCAGTTGTCAGGTGGACGGTTTGATTCATTCATGCTTTAATGCAGAATTGTTTTTAGTTTCTTTGCAAAATACTGCTGTAAACATTGTATGTTCAGGCAAAATGTAGACATGGAGGGATCTTTATCAGCAGACTGATGTGTTAAAGTCAAAGACAAATTACATGGTTATTTCTATGGTGCTGTGAGTAGAGAGCAAAAAGCAAGTTAATCTGAGCTTCTATAAAAAGGACTGAATTTATGAATATGCTTCATTAATTGATGCATTTGTTACATTATAACAAGAATACACTTTTTCTCTGTCCTATTCTTCTGTGTTCCTCCTTTCTGAGCACAGTTTATTGAGTCCTCAGTAATACAGGCCTATAGCCTGGTTGGTGACCTCCTGGAAACCAGTAGCTGTTTAGGAAAAAATGAGTATTTCCTGTCCGGCTGGTGAGTGGTTGCTGGAGGTTTCTGACTGTTGCCAGGTGAAATCATTTGCACATCTGTGCCACAAATCTCCATGGTATTCTTTTGGTTGACTACCATTTGTGTGGAAGATGCCAACACGTCTGGAAACACTCGCCATTTACTGTCTGAGATGTAGCGAAGGGTACAATGTTCACCATCAAAGTAAAAGTTGTGCTAACATTGCAACATGTTTTAAAAGGTGCAACTTTTACTTTCAAGGCGAACATTCTTGTTTTTCAGTCTGCATCAAACTTTTCAGGTTTTTGAGTGTTTGCAGACAAGTCGCTGTCGCTTATGCAAACTACTGGCAACCGTGGCAACCTGTTTTAACAACCAAAGTGAGCATAATGACGTTTTCAATGCAACACCGTATGTCTCCTTGCAACCAGTTTCATATTAGCAATTGACTGGTAGACTGGTGGTTTCCAGATCGTTGGCAGCAGGTCTCTAGGCGTGTGATTGACACTTAACATAAATTATTAAATTATTAAATATTTTGCCTATGCCATGTTTCTTATCAGGTCGATAAACTAAGCCATGTTTTACAATATATTCCAGTAAATGCAGGCCTCGCTATTTCAGGCAGTGTTTTGCTGGATGCTGCCAAGCAAGAAAGCTAAGATTAGCCAGGTAGCTGCTATGCCAAGCATCAACCAAATTGTCTACATAAGCAAACAAGTTTAGCTAACACAAACCAGAATAAAGCGGGTTTATCTAATGAAGTCTGACTGAATGACGATTTAGGCTGGCGTTTGATTCCTAAAAGAATGGTTTGGTTTTTGGGGTCAAATAAGCTCAAGCTGTCTTTCTTTGACCTGATCTTTAGCTAATGTGCACGCTATTCTCTTCAGAAAATACTTTTCTGAAGGGAAGAAATCCCCTAATTTATTCCAGGGCTTATCTGGTAGCTTACCTGGCCATTATCCACTTGCTTAATCGTTATGAACTACCCATTAGCTGTTTTCTGCAGCTTAGCTAAGTTGCAGTTAGCTTGCTATTTATATCTTACCTGCTAATATATCACAAACAAAATCATATATGGGGAAATGGTAGTTGACTAGCTTCCCAAAACTCTTCACATGATATTAATCTCAGTGTAATATCAAACAGTTCATAGACCGTAACCAAGCAGGGATGTGTAACTAACATTTCCTGCTATGGGAACGGTTAGCCAGCTAGCTGTGTTTTGGCTATTCAGTTAGCATACATGTACAGTTCAACTTTGTTGGAGTTGTACATTAGATACAAAAGGATACTGGCTTTATATTACACTACAGTTTGCTTCACGGCACCATTGATAAGAATTGTTTATGGGGGTTGTGCAACTTTCCTTTAGTTATCTATGCAAGTATTTGCGGGAAAAAGGGGCATTTATTTAGTTGCTAATGTGATAAACCACTTTAATAAAACCTAATTGTCTCCTGGTGTGGTTAAAACTACTGAAACGTGATGTCTTTTACTAATACCTAAAATTCCTGCCAGGAATGAAGTATTCCCCGACGCCGCCTTGGCTGCCAGAGACCCACCAGACTTGTTAACACACACTTAAAACATACTTAAGTAACACCTTTGTAGAGACATACCTAAGTGTGTTGTGCAGACTCCGTGCAGGTGTTGTCTCTGTGAGTGTTTTCTGGTCTTGAGCGTGAGTTCTCAGCACAGTGCTGGTTTCCAGTTGCTATTGTTGTCTGTGTAAATGCATGTAGGAGGGGCTCAAAGTGACATTTTGGTGTAACAAAGCATCTTTGGAAAGTGCAGACCAGGAGGCCGGCAGCAAGAGGCCACCGGTGGAGGGCCGCATAGCACAGCGGCGTCACGCCCTGTTAGAAAAAACTGTGGGCACACAGGAGTGTGTGTGTGTGTGTGTGTGTGATCTGACTTCAGGAAAGCTTTTTTATTTATTGTTTTTTTAAATGACCGATCCACTCACAGCCATGTGTGTTTGTATTATCTCAGGATAGCAATGTGAGAAAGTCGAGTTATTCCTCTGGCAGTGCTCGTCAGCTTTTTGAAAAGCCACACCTTGAGTTTTCCTTTAAATAACATGTCACGACATCAAAGAGCGGCAGACTCTGTGGTTTCCTCAAATGTTACCTTTGAGCGCGCTTCAGCTGCTCGAAGCATCGCGTGCTTCTCCATCCGTTCACAGGGAACTATGCAAGCAGATCCAACATGGATGCCCCGCCGCAAAAGCTGCGATCTGGTCACCCTTTGACAAGGGGTCCTCATAAATGTATTAATGGCGTTTTTTTCCGATTAATTTTAATGAGCATTAAGTTTGTTTTTCTGTCTCTACCAACTGATACACACAGACAAACTGCAGCTTTACTTACTTTTTGAATTGTTTAGTGTGTTGTTATCTTTGAGGGCCTTCATGACAAGAATCATCAATACAAGGTGGATTTGTAGGTTTATCTGTAAACATCATTGTCAGGCTGAAACTGACAGTTTGATACTTGCTTAGAAGGGCGCATAAGGGCCGTGTGATATAGCAGTGATAAATCACAAGATGGTGAACTCTGACCGCTGTCCTTTTCCTGTTTCAGCCACTGTCCACTTTCATTTTCACTTGCGCGTCTACTTTTGCTTTCACTCACAGCTCAGTTTGGTTTTGGGGCCAAAACTCACAGGTCAACTTTCAGGTTGTGGTTTGGGTTAAATGTGCCCTTTCACAACATTAACTCTGAAAGGTCAGCCAGTGTGTCAGAATATTACGCCGAGCATGCGTGTAATAATGCAAAAAGTCCAGCTGCAGCGGGGCCTGCAGATTGGACAAGCAGCTGTGTTTGACTGTGGGAATGAGAGTGGGTCCTTTCATGGCTGAATGAGCACCGCGGCCACTTTCCTGTGTTTAGTTTGATCTTAAACTAAACACGTTATTAATCTCTGGCTCTCTTCCACAGCATGTCTCTATCCTGTCTTCCTTCTTTCACCCCAACCGGTGGCAGCAGATGGCCCCGCCCCTCCCTGAGCCTGGTTCTGCCGGAGGTTTCTTCCTGTTAAAAGGGAGTTTTTCCTTCCCACTGTCGCCAAAGTGCTTGCTCATAGGGGGTCATATGATTGTTGGGTTTTTCACTGGTATTATTGTAGGGTCTACCTTACAATGTAAAGCGCCTTGAGGCGACTGTTGTTGTGATTTGGCGCTATATAAATAAAATTGAATTGAATTGACTCTCTTGCGTGCATCTGAGTGTATTTCTGGTTTCTGACTTTGGTTATTGTTTCTACCCAGTACACGTGTCTTAGGCTGCGTCTCCATGTGTGTTACTTCCTGCTTTATTTTGATAGCTTCCCCTGTCTCGTCAGTCAGGTTAGTGTCAGATGTGCTTCCACCTGTGGCCTGACGGTCACGTCCCACCCCGCACATCACCTGTTCCATCTGTTACCCTCAGGAAGGCGGTACAGGACAATTAAAGCCAAAGCACACAGACTGAGAAACAGCACATACATATGTTGCATTAGTAAATATACTCGGGGATAAACCTCTGTGAAAATACAAATTTTAACT